>APFE031416328.1:134766-272035 GCA_000404065.3 Pinus taeda | reverse complement strand
TTATATTACATGCCGAAAAAAGGTTCTGACAATTTCCAGGTTCAAACCGTTGTGACAAGAGGTTGTCATCGGTTGATAGCCCACTTTAACGCCTTCCTCCTATTTGATGAAGCATGGCATCAATCTCATTCCCGTCTTCCATTTCAAGTTCTTCAGGATTTTGCGCCCCTCGTAAACGCCTCCCATCAAACAGAAAAACTATGGAGTTCAAATCAATGGACTGCCTATCACAGTAAACTGTCATTAACTTCCTCAGTTGAGTATTACGCTTGATTTTGCAGAATACTTAATTTCCATCCTGGCCCTTGACCTTGAGAATAATGCATGCACCCTAGTCTGTGAGCTTCTTCTCTTCCTCCATGCTCACCGCAGCAGAACCCTGGTTTCCACCATTGTCAATGCCAGACATGCTACAAAAAATTTTGGAAAGGAAAAAAAAATGAGAAACTCCCTCAGAGTTGCTTAAACCGGCGGCCGAGATTCTGGTTTGTATCTCCATTTTACCTCTGATATATAACGCATTCCCTTGGCCTGTAATTACAACAGATTCCCTTGGGCGGCAAGTTATAACGCACTGGCTCTGTACGTGGCAGTGACTATGTAATCGTCCTGAATACACTGAATTTGCCAGTATTAACTTGCAATAATTAATGTGTTGGGTGCATGATGCATACATAACGTGTGTGTTTATTGCGTCTACGGTTTCCAAACAATCCTTTGAAATAAGAACACTGCCATGTAAAGAATGCTCCTACTGTAATAACGCTCCCACTGTAATAACGCTCCTTTGAGATAAGAACACTGCCATGTAAAGAACGCTCCCACTGTAATAACGCTCCTTTGAGATAAGAACACTGCCATGTAAAAAACGCTCCCACTGTAATAGCGCTCCTTTGAGAGAAGAGCACTTCCATGTAATAACACTGCCATGTAAAGAACACTGTCACTGTCATAATGCTCTCAAAATATTTGCTCTGTCGACTGGCCCAACATCTGTAAGGCATCTTAATAATGTCCTCTCTATTCATAGCTATATAACACCTACAATTGTGTCTCATCTGTTCATAGCTATGTAATGCATGTAATGTTAACTCTGGCACCGTGTTTCTGACACACTCATTATTTTTATAACATTCCAATCAAGATGACAATGCCTATGCTTCATCTTCCTCAACATCAACGTAAACTGTCAAAGCAAACGTTGCATGTATTCAACTTTGCACGAATTCAAAGTTATTGCATCGAATACATTCGTCATCGGATATGTGATAAACTATCAAGCCAACATATACCGATGTGTCCTCAATGTTGGATCTGCATTATGATAGGCATTTATCAGTCGGACAACCAATATAGCAAATAGTTGAATCCATCCAAAAGCGTGCTCCTTATGACTCAAAAAAATCTGGGAATACTTTCAGATATGAACGTTTTGGTACGAATAGTTTGCGGCCTCCTCCTGAATCTCAAATTTTTGCATAGTCATCTTTATTATTCTTCATATTGAGATGAAAATCATATGCGGTCAATATGTGATGTCATGAGAGACTAATATCATAAACAGCACAATACAGTCGGTTGATGTTCCAATACTTCCATATGATGGAGCTCACACATTTTCTTTTGCTGACCAAGGAATAATGTCCCACCATGCCGACCCTGAACGTAATGAACTACATACAAGGTAACAGAAGGCAATAATACCAACGCTTGGATATAAATCAACATAGCAATAGTCTGCAATAATATCAATGCAACCTTATGTATAAAATATAGCACTGTGGAGTAATATATAATGTCAATGCTTTAGAGCATCGGTTTTGGGACAATAAGGCAAATTCAGAATTCCTTATACATTTTAGGATAATGCATGGTTTTTGTTATTTTCAATGATCCATTGACTTTGACCAGAAATATATCCACACCAACGATATCTTTTGGAGGTGTCTGTTGTGTCTTATGAAAGTGTAAAAACCTATAGCCTACTTCCTGTGCTGGACTCTTATGACTGTGACCATACAACTAAACCATGCAACACAAAAAAATGAACCTGAAACTAATCTGACTGCTGTTGAAATAGAAGATTTCATGGTGAAAAACCGAGCTTGAAATATGACTTTTGAATTCCTCCGTCACCGGCCCAAAAGGGCTTCAAAAACTGCACATAAAGACAGAGCTCCCTTGGGAAACTTCCACCAATAGATTTGCTGGAGTAGACACTCAAAGATTGCAGACTCAATGAAACCGGTGGTTTGGGACTGAATATCATTTCTTATTAGACCAGGCTTCACTTCTGTAATGTATATAATTACACGCACTTTGTCGTTATATGTGCTCGACCGTCCTGTCCATATAATGAGTGGTGTTGGTGGTGCACCTTTCCCTTGATATGCGTAAAAAAATGACTTCAAGATTCAGTGGAAAGACAATGATATATGCACCGTGTTTGATCACTAGTCTACTATATTCCATTCGACTTCTTAGCTTAGTCGCCCATGGATTTTTTTTGTAATTTTTGCTTGGGCTCGACACTTGTCTCTTATCCATACAATTGTTTTCTGTATAGCATTCAGCCACCAAATTTGAAAATTTTGAGAATATAGTTCAGACAGGAGGACAATGAATAATTCAACGACAGATTGGATGAATTTCACATCAGGTATGTAGGTTAAGCTTACGCCCTAATCCTCTCTAATATTTCCAAATGTTTCAAAATTAAGAGCTCTTTTGGGAGTCCCATAAAGTCCTTTTGAATGTTATCAACCATGTTAAAATTATGAGAAACATGTCTTCTAAGTAGAAACACTTCAAAATCTCAATTATCTTTAATGAATGAAGACAGTTCCAATGAACGGGGACCTTGTCACTAAACAAAAACTAACTTGTTCAATTACTCTTCTCCAGGTGATGGCCCACTAGTCAATAGTATCGTGTGGGTAATGCAATGTAATCAAAGCATTGGTTGTCAATAATACCATTGACATATATACCATTGTCATATAATGTTTGCGCTGACACCATGAAATCCACCATCGTAAAATCACGCCATATATATAACACTGTCATCATTGTAATATTAATGCCATCACACATCGTTGATTTGATGTATACTAGCAAGCATTTCTGATTCCAATCCAGGTAATGGCTCCAATCTCATGTCCTCAATTTTTGAAAATCACATTGAAATTGTAAGTTCTTCAGTTTTCAATGGACTGCAAATATCACGTTGTGGATATGACTGCATTCAATAGATGTCAGAATAGGACGAAATCAGCTGTATGGACTGTCATATACTCTGCAATGGGCTAAAATAGGGCATGGAACCCTAAAATCCATAATGCACGTTAATATACCAGCAATGCATATAAACCAGTAACGTATATAACACACTGTTATGAGAATAGCTAATGATGTTCTGTGTCGCCTGGGCTTTTATCCATTCACCTAAGCCTTCTGTCACCTGTTCATATGGCCTTTGTCCTATGTTATCCTTGTCATACCTGTCATTTTTATTGACTGGCACTAAGTCTGTAACATACATGTGGCATATAAATTCTTTGTCCACCAGCTACAACAAAGTACATTACCAATACAATGTTTAACATGGGCGTTGAGACAACAAAGTGCTTCTTGATCCGACCCTCCATTCTGCTAATATAATACCATCATTCTGAAACTATCGTGTGTTAGAGACAATATAATCAATCTTAAAAACTTGTGAATCTGTATCATCTCTTAAAAGAGTGACAATATTGACTAGTTGAAGTTTAGAATATTCTCTTTTACTATCTCAGCACTTCCAAAGCAAGTGTTATGGAAGCAAGTTGATCCCTTAATGTGTCTGTTTTCCTGTTCATTTTGTTGAAGGCTGACTGCTCTCCAAGAGCAGAAGCAATATTTACCAGTTCAGCATCAGATTATGTGAGTTGCAAATGAAGCCTGGCTTTGAGCTTGCTAGCTTCATCCACTTTCCTCTTATGTTAACATATTATTTTTCTCCTCTAACCTGGTTGAAGCTATTTCTGTACATCAAAGAGTTGTTTTTCTTTATCTCACAGATGTTTGGCTATTAATTTCCTCTCTTTTTTCATTGGAAACTTCTGAGTCCTCATCTTAGATTTATTCAACTCATATTTTCCTGGTAGAGCAATACCCTTTCACTAACTATGGAACCACTTGTATCTCTACTCAAATTTTCTTCATTGATTTTGTATTAATATCCGCTTGACTTTCATGTCCTCAAATGAACATTAATGGAACGGCTCTCCCCCTGAGATCATGACGGATTCATTATGTTATTGAAATCATAGGATGTTAATTTTTCTGCCTCTTCCATACTTTGCCAAGTTGTTTTCTACTATCTGCATTTCTTTTTGATTCAGAGTTAGGTCTGGTTTGATTTTCCTCCATCATTTGTTTAGGATTCTTTAGGATATATGGAAGCTTGCAGTTTTTGGCTATGTCCAGGATTACTACAAAGATAGCACCTTATATGGCTGAGAAAAGGAACAAATGATGTGTGTTTCCTTGAGGCATTTATAATTCTCTTTACATCATTTTTGCATTCAATAGCTCTATGTCCAAATTCATTGCAAAAATAACAGTAATCATAGAAGGAGTTTATGTACCTGGTGGCTGATGTTCTCCTTTGATTGTTTGTTTGACGATATCTTCTTTCTTGTTGTAAGTTAAGCTGATTAGTCTGGACTTTCTTTCTCTTACATTTTGCTGCTACATGTCCAAGTTCATGGCAAGAAAAACACTTGATATCTTTTCCAGGCGAAAAGAATCTCCTTTGAGATCTTCCGAATTTGTTCAACTCATCTCTAGGAGGAAATGACCATTTTGCAAAAATCATTTTCCGTGACTCACTCTTTGGCTCTTGTTGTTGCTGCCTGGTATTGTTTGCTTCTTGGTTATTTACTCTCCTTGTACCTTCCTCTAGTGGTCTTTTTAGGGCTAAGTCATTATCCTCTATGGATGCTTTTGAACTACTGCTCTTTTATTCTGAGTTCTTCATGAATGCTATCTCCTCTTCTAACTGCTTACAAAACTTGTTCTTTTCATCTAACTCTCTTCTAGCTGAATCAACCTCATCTTCTAATCTTTTACATTGTAGATCTCTCTCCTTGAGTTTAATATACATCACCTCATCTAGTCTCCTTGCTTCTTCAAGTTGTGTCTTCAGGCTGACAATTTCCTCCTTGTACTCGTGCTCTCTCTCATCACATATCTGCATGAGTTTCTTCAAATCTTTGTTTTCATTCTTCAATCTTTCTATACTAGCCAATGATAAGTCAAGCCTAGCTTGACTTTCATTTGCCTTTTCTTCAAGAGAGTTAGGTACATTCACACAGGTAGAGGTTTCATGTAACTGAACACTTTCCCTTTGACAAGTTTTTCCTCCTTCCACTTTCTCTTTCCTTTCTCTACATTGTTGTTGCTAGCCTATTCATACATGAGCTTCAATCTATCCCAGATTTCTTTTGCAGAAGTTAATCTATTATTGTATCAAGATCCTTATTATGAAGATTGTTATATATAACACATTTTGCCTTAGCATCCCATTGTTTTTCTTGCACAGAGAGAGTTTTTACAGTAACCTTCACATACAAGCTTCCATACACCAGGTCCATAAGCTATCAATCCAGTTTTCACCTTATCTCTCCACTTATAAAATTTTGTTGCACTCAACACAGATACACTTTGATAGTCCATGACTCAACCAGAACTACTTTCAAGTTGTTAGGACTATACAGAAGGCACTGCCTCTGATACCAATTGTTGAAAACTTCACTAAACTGAGAGGGGGGGTGAATCAGTTTAATATATACATGGGCATTAATTTTCTTTTCATTAATATCATTCACTGATACATAACATGAGCAGCTTAACAGATAATAACCGGCATATGAATATGTGATCAGCAAGTAATAAGCAAACCAAACGAGATAGATGAACACATAATAACCACACGCATTGACACCAGATATATGTGGAAACCCATAAAGGGAAAAAACAACGGTTTTATTATTGTTGTGATGCAAAGGCAAGCTCCTACTCCTTATTACATCTGATTTTCTGTAGGCCCCAACCTACAAGAGGCTGCTACCTCCATTTTCTGCAAGCAACAACATCCAAGGAAACTCCAACTCCCATATGTTTTTTGTAGGCTACAACCCACTGGAGGCTCCTACCTCAACCAACTCCAACTGGATATTTATCAAGCTTCAACTTGAAAGGAGACTACCATCCCCTTATGCAAACACAAAATAACAATGTACTGGTTTACCTGATTGTAAACTTTACATATGTCCATCTTCATTTCTGCATCTTCTTCCCTTCAAATGTGCTTCACATCAGCTTCATAAGTGCCCGGTAACTAATGCATAATAGTTCAATCAGCTCCCCCACATTCATCCATTCTCTAACCTCTCTTATGCCTTCCAAAATCACATATTTTATAGAGATAGTTTTCTGGTTGTTCGTATCCCACATAGGAATATGAAGTGAATAGGCTTGACACTTTTCCTTCACTCATTCGTTTCCAAACTCTTTATATTTTGAATATTAGAACAAAAATAAATAACTCATCCAATATTCATTTCAGCCACATGTAATCATTAAATGAATCAACCTAATGCCAACATCAAATACCAATCTCTTTCTCGTTAATGCATCACACAAATCTTTGCCTTTGCCTTGGAGTCTTGCCTTTGCATCACAACAATTAAGCTTAATGAACAGTTTTACATCACAACAAATTATGTAATATAGTAACCTCTACAACATTATCAAAACATTTTAATGTATCACAATTCTTCCTCCTTCTTCTGCTCCTTTGCCTTCTCTTACTGCTCGTTGCTCCTTGTGCTGTTGTTCTTTGTGCTGCTGCTCCTGCATCCCTTGCTACTCCTTGTGTTTCTCCTTTGTTTGTTGCACATTTGCCATCAATGACAATATTGCCAACAAAAATGACCACGATGGTATCACTATTATTGTCTATATGTTTTTGGATTAGGTCTCTAAGGAGCTTGCTGGTTCAGTTGCAGCATAATGAGATGAAATGCAGGATTAGATAACTGACTGAAGCATGGTATTCCACTGAAGACTTTGATGATGAGTGAAGAAAGACCATGATGTTGATGATGACATGATGTGAAGAATGTGTAACAATCATGATGTGATTCCATTGGGTTACTTCCTTGGCACTTGATCCGAAGGAGCTGTTGTATACCACAATGACCGACGAGATAGCAGGTTGCAGATGGTTCGATGATCATGCCCCAATCAATCACTTGCCTGATGTTCAAAGGGAGCTACGTTCTAACTCGATGATGATTGGTTTGAGACACGACAGATGCAGACTAATGATGTGGAAAGTGATGGTGTACCCTGTTTTGGTGATGATATTGCATATAGAGCACTCTGTGATGTTCAAAGAAAGCTCGCACAAGTGATGATGATGACAGAGCCCTGAGAGCTACTATCATAGTAGTTGATTATGGACATCTCTCCCTAGTTGAGGGGGAGCTTCTCCCTAGTTGAGAGGGAGTGCCAGATATGTTTCTCTACTGCATGCGTCATGCACTAGACCAGGACTAATAGCTATAAGTCTTAGTGAAGGCCATGAGGAGAGAATGGCATCTGGAGGATTAGGCAAGCATCTGAGACAAATACCCCTTGAGGATTTGGAATCCAAGATACGAAGTAGTGTGGTGACCGACACTCTTTGAGGATCTGAGAGGGTATCCAAGACAAGAGTGGTCGAAGAGGACCGATATTCTTTGAGGATTGGGAATCCAAGATAAGAATAGTCCTAGAGGGACATACCTGGTGAACATCCAAGTGGGGTATGTGCCCTGAGAGGTAGTGTGTGTCCCACGTAAAGCCTCCCATCATTGTGCTCTAATCTGTTGAGAGATAGATCTTTTTAGTCAAGGCCTTGTACATTGATCATAATGTTGATGCTTAAGATGGCTTACCAATCTGACTCTTCTTATGTTGTACCTGTAACTGTAACTAGGTCTGGTCTTCATTTATTGTAATGGGTCATGACTTGATGATGTACTTGTCAAAAGAAAATGTAATTATTAATGTACTTGTCAAAAGGAAAAAGAATAAAATTTAGTTGTAAAAGAAAAATATTATTATTGTAATCGGGTTTCTTGCCCATCTTGTTGTGGTCCTAGATCAAAGCACCCATTGAGTGCTCTAGGGGTCTTGTGGACAGGTCAAAGGGTCAAGGTCATGATGTACTAGCCCATAGAGGGCTTATGTATCAAAGAAGGTAAATTATTATTGCAAATTTAATGTCTAGAAGCCTCCAAGTGATGGGTCATCTAGCCAACTACAAGTCAGCCTAAAGAGGCCCAATTTGTCCTCCATGAAAGCCTATATAAGGAGACCCTTCTTCCTCATTTGAGGATAGATCCAAGAAGGAAGAATCCATCTGATCTAGCGAAAATAAGGAAGATTTGTCTAGCGAATTTTATGTAAGAAGTGGAGCAAAATTTTGGAGGCCAGTGAAGGAAGGAAGATGTGCTTTTTTTGTTGCCATTGCTCACACGTGCGAGTTGTTGAAGGAAGACCTAGGGTTTCCTCAATGTGATATTTGCAGAGAATTAATTTGGGGTTTGGTTGGCTCATGACTTGGTTTAGCTTGGGTATTGAGCTTGGAAGTCTTCATTGGACAAATTCTATAAGAAGAGATATTTTTCTAGGTTTTCCCCTCTTGGGGTTTTTCCCTAGCTTGGAGCCTACTTCTGGTGTTATTGTGTTTTCTTGATCTTCTTGTTGCCATTTGTCTTGATGCTAATCAGAACTAAAGAATGAAGTTAATATCCTAATCTAATGCACAAGAAAATGTCAAAGATATAAGAGAAATCAAATTAAAAGAAGCCCTAATTATATGCCCTAGATTTCTCAAAAGAACCAAGCCCGTTAGGCAAAAATTAAGAAGCAAGAATCTAAAGTCGGCCCCTTTGGTCAAAGAAGAGCTCCAAAGGATGGTGGATGTCAGTATCATTGCCCCTATTAGGCATTCCTCATGGATATCCAATCTCGTGGTCACGCATAAGAAAACTGAGAACATTAGAATGTGCATTGACTACAGGGATCTCAACCCAACTAATTTAAAGGATAATTAGCCTTTACCCAATATGGAGAACCTCTTACAGTGAATAACTAGGTCCAAAATGATGTCTTTCTTGATGGTTTTTCTAGATGCAATCAAGATTTGGTGAACAAGGAAGATCAACTAAAAACCGCATTCACCACCCCTTGGAGGACATATAAATACTTGAGGATGCCATTCAGAGTGCTAAACACTGGTTCTACTTTCCAATGGGCTATGGATTTTTCCTTTAGAGACCTCATAGGAAAAATCATGGAAATATACTAAGATGACTTGATTGTAGCCTCTAAGGAAAGACATGACCATTGCAAGCATCTAAGGAAAGTATTTGAAAAATGTAGGCCATATAGCATATCGCTCAATTCTAAGCAATCCATATTTGGGGTAGACCAAGGAAAATTATTCAACCATATTGTTTCTAAGGATTGGATTAGCATTGATCCTAAGAGATTAGAAGCCATCAAGAAAATACCTCCCCCAAAGGATAAAGGGGCTCTAAGATCGGTTTTTGGAAAAATCAATTTTGTGATAAGATTCGTCCCAAACTTTGCTAAAATTGTCAAACAAATGAATGACTGTTAAAATTGGCAACTAGGGCCAAACTGCACATGGGTCATCTTATCTATGACAGCTGATATTTTTATTAGATTCCTCTCTCGAAGAGGTGTAGGATTGATCTAAATATCATCCGATTCTGAAATGTACAAATGAAGATATGAATATTTATATTATGGACAAATTGTCAAGGTCAACCAACAAGCAAAACAGGCACACAAGCGCCCAACTCATCCTCAACGTTGCATAAGGAGACCTCAAGTCATTTTCACCATCATCTCATCACACATATCTCTTTGTCCTCTTGTGATTGGGCACACTATCCAAAGCAGTCTTCTCTCTCTCCACACGTGTGAACTAGGGTTTATGTTTGTTGCGTTGACCAGCGTTGAATGAGCTGCTGGGAGGTTGTTTGACTGCGTTGACCTATTTTGACTTCGGTTTGGGTGAGGAATCTTTGTCTAAACAGACCGCAATTTTGGGTACGAAAATTCAAGAGTTTTGACTAGCGTTGACTGTGATTAGGGCTGATCGCATGTTGATTGTTTGACCAGACTTTGACTGGGCAGAATTCGACCATTTTGAGGGTTTTTTCATCTTGTTGTTTGGAGACCGAAGTTGATTGAAGTTGACCGAATCTTTGAGGGTCAAATCTGCCATGTTGACCAGCATTGACTTTTTTTGTTAGGGCTCTTTTGCTGCTGTTATAAATTATCAGAATTTCTAAATTGTACTATCTCTCCTGAACTATTGAAGACTAAAAGAAGATTTGATCAAGGGTTTCCCCACATTGGGGTTTGTCCCTGGCTGGTTCCACATCTTGTGTCCTCTTGTCTTGGCTTGTCTTCTACTGTTCATGCTTATGTTCTATCAGCATTTTACTTACATGTTCATGTGATTGCTAAACTAAAATTGATATTGGGCTCATAAAGAAATTTAAGTAAGATTGCTCTAAAGCATAGAACATACCATTGTTGCCTAAAATTAACATGGTATCAGAGGTGAGGTGAAGACAAAGGCCAAGCAAGAGTGAAAGAGCAATCACCAAAGACAGTTGGACAAGGACAAAAGATTCAATGGGTTCCTCATCCTACTTCCCGACTGAAGACAAGCTCCATGATAAATCTGACTATCGTGGATGGAAGATGTCTCTTGATTTGACCTTGGAAGAGAAGGAAGTAATGGATTATGTGTAGGGTAAAATCCTTGAGCCTCCTTCAAATGTATCAGTTGCTGCAAAGACCAAGTATAATAAGGCTGAAATCAAAGCGAAGAAGATTATCAGGGATTCCATTGACAAGCATCTGTTGGATTATATCTCCGAATTGAAGACCTCCAAGGAGATATACGACAAGTTGGTCAGCATGTTCAAGGTTAGTAATGTTAATCAAATTCTCTTTCTCAAGAATAAGTTGAAGGATATGAAGAAGGGCAAGGACGAGGACATTCAATCCTATTTCTTGAGGATTACTGAGATCAAGAATGATCTACTCTTGATTGGAGAAGTCATTCCTGACAGGGAACTTACTCTCACCACCCTTGGAGGACTCCCACCTGAGTGGTATGTATTTAGAACCACTATACTCAACAATGATCGAATTCCAGGGTTTGAAGAATTGAGTCAAGATGCATTCAAGAAGAAACAAGAATGGTGGAGCAAGAAATGCCTTCTAATAGAAGCAACCCCACTACATTCTCCGCACATGCCAAAAGGAGGAATAATGCAGGGTCTAAAGGTCATTTCCATGAAAAGCCTGGATCTACGAGAGGAAGGAAGGGCAGGTGCTTTGTTTGCAATAAGTTTGGCCACTATGCAAGGGAGTGTCCTAATAAAAGGGATGCACCTCGAGATGATGACTATCATAACAACTCCAGGGACAACTTCAACAACAACAACAACGATCAAAGGAATGACAGGTTCAATGGCAAAGGAAAAAGGAATGTAGGACATCAAGGAAATGGTCGACCCTCCAAGATATCAAGGAACTCCAAGTATGATGAATCCAATGTTGTTAACAATTAGCAAAAAGAGTACTATCTTATATCGGCCCTCTCCACTACCTCTCCTTCAGACACTTTGGGAAATTGGCTAATTGATAGTCGTGCCTCAAGGCACTTCACCGGATACAAGGAAGCCCTCTCTAATCTCATAGAAAAGGATACAAACTTGGAGATCATCCTTGAAGACAATGCCACCTATCCCGTGGAATGTTACCCTTCAATTGAATCAAGGTAACACTATTCATTTGCAACCCCACTGCATTCTTCGCTCATGCCAAAAGGAGGAATAATGCAGGGTCTAAAGGTCATTTCCATGGAAAGCCTGGATCTAAGGGACAAAGGAAGGGCAGGTGCTTTGTTTGCAATAAGTTTGGCCATTGTGCAAGGGAGTGTCCTAACAAAAGGGATGCACCTCGGGATGATGACTATCATAACAACTACAGGGGCAACTTCAACAACAACAACAACGATCAAAGGAATGACAAGTCCAATGGCAAAGGAAAAATGAATGCAGGACATGAAGGACATGGTCGACCCTCCAAGATATCAAGGAACTCTAGTTATGATGAATCCAATGTTGTTAACAATTAGTAAAAAGAGTACTATCTTATATTGGCCCTCTCCAATGCCTCTCCTCCGGACACTTCGGGAAATTCGCTGATTGATAGTGGTGCCTCAAGGCACTTCACCGGATACAAGGAAGCCCTCTCTAATCTGATAGAAAAGGAGACAAACTTGGAGATCATCCTTGGAGACGATGCCACCTATCCCGTGAAGGGAGTAGGGAATGTAACCCTTCAATTGAATCAAGGTAACAATATTCATTTGCAATAAGTACCATATGTACTCGATCTCGAGAAGAACCTAGTGTCCATTTCGGCAATGGAAGATAAAGGATTCAAGCCAGCTTTTATCGATGGAAAGGTACGTGTCTGGAAAAGAAATTTTAAGGGTGCTTTTACTCTTCAGTTCAAGGTTGACAGTTTGTATCAAGTTGGAGGAAGTCCATTGGGAACCATGTCTTGCGACACATCTCTACAATCTAAACTATGGCACCGGAGGTTCGCTCATCTTCATTATAAGGCCCTACCCGATGTGAGACAGATGGTGACAGGTATGCCTGAGTTCAAAGTAGAGCATGAAGATGTATGTCCGAGATGTGCCGAAGGAAAACTTACAAGGGGACCATTCCCCTCAAGTAATAGCAAGACCACAAACATATTGCAATTGATCCACTCCGACGTATCTGGTATGATGCCCATAAACTCCTTGGGAGGATACTTATATTATCTCACCTTTGTGGATGATTATTCTCGCAAGACCTGGATCTACTTCTTGAAGAAGAAGGATGAAGTGTTCACCTAGTTCCGACATTTCAAAGCATTGATTGAAAACCAATCCGGAAAGAAAATCAAGATATTGAGGACCGATAATGGGACCGAGTATGAATCCAATGAATTCCAAGATTATTGCAGAGAAGCTAGCATTAAGAGGGAGACTACAACGCCATACACTCCCGAGCAGAATGGTGTGGCTGAAAGGAAGAATCACTCTATTGTATAAGTTATCTGTGCTATGCTTCATGATCAAGGCCTTCCGAAGTTTCTATGGGGTGAAACTGCAAATACCACCGTGTATGTTCAAAACCGATGCCCTCATCAAGCATTGGACTCCAAGACTCCCGAACAAATGTTCACTAGTAAGAAACCCGATGTCTCTCATTTTAGAATTTTTGGAAGCCCCGTATATTTTCGTGTGCCGAAAGAGAAAAGAAGCAAATTGAGTGCATCTAGGAAGAAAGGAATCTTTGTGGACTATAGTGAAAATTCTAAGGGATATCGAATTTATGTGGCTCGTCAAAAGGAAGTCGAGATAATCATGATGTCACCTTCAATGAAGATATGGCCCTCAGGAAGATCAACAACTTTCCTATCCTAAGGAAGAACAAAGAAGCTGACGCAGGAAATCAGGGTGAAAAAGAGGACGAAACGATGCCTGATGTTGATGAACCTATGGATCCTATTGATCCACCCCCTCGTGAACCTTCCTCCTCCAAGAGGAGACCCTCATGGCTTAGGAAGACTCTCAAAGATGTTGAGAGGCACATTGCACCAAGGGGGACTTTCCGTGAAAGCAAGAAGATGAGCAAGTACCAAGGATATTTGACCGCCATGAGCACTATCATTCAAAATGAGCCTTCATCATTTGAAGAAGCCGTGAAGCAAAAAGTGTGGAAGGATGCTACGAATGAAGAATACGAGTCAATTAGGAAGAATGATGTATGGGATGTGGTCCCTAGACCCCAGGACAAATCGGTTGGCACTTCTAAGTGGCTCTACAAAATCAAGCATGGAGCTGATGGAAGTGCAGAAAAGTTCAAGGCTCGCTTTGTTGCTCGAGGCTTCTCTCAAAAGGAAGGTGTAGATTACAATGATATATTTGCACCTGTTGCTCGATACACCACCATTCGCTCAATCATAACCCTCGTTGCCTCACAAGGATGGAACCTACATCAAATGGATGTCAAGACCGCCTTCTTGCATGGTTCAATCAAAGAGGAAATCTATGTGGAACAACCCTTTGAAGTTCATGATCAGCAATCTCATGTATGCAGGTTGAAGAAAGCTCTCTATGGATTGAAGCAAGCACCTCAGGCTTGGTATGAGAGGATCGATAGCTATCTGGTGAAGCTAGGATTCACTAGAAGTGAAGTCGATCCGAACCTTTACTTTAAGGTTGAAAATGATAAATCTCTCATTATGGTACTTTATGTGGACGACCTCTTTCTGATAGGTGCAAACCCTCTCATTCACAAATGTAAGAGGGAGTTGGCTTCTGAATTTGAGATGAAGGACCTAGGACCGATGCACTATTTCCTAGGATTGGAGGTATGGCAAAAGCCAAGTGAAATTTTCCTCTCTCAAGGAAAATATGTTGTGATGATACTGGAAACATTTGGGATGGTGGACTGCAAGCCTGTGACTACTCCAATGGAACTTAACTTTAAGAAGTTATGTGGTAGTGTTATTGGACCTGAATTGGGAAATGCTTCTGAGTATCGTCAACTCATAGGAGTACTGATGTTCTTGGTGAACTCCCGTCCAGACATATGTTTTGCAATTAACACATTGAGCCAATACGTGTTTGAGCCTCATCATATACATTAGATTGCTGCCAAGAATCTTCTGAGATATCTTTGAGGCATAATCACTCATGGACTAAGATACACTGCCGGAAATGTGAGGCTGCGTGGCTATTTTGATGCTGATTGGGCTAGCAATGTGGTGGTTCGCAAGAGCACTTATGGATGTTGTTTTTCTTTGGGTTCTGCTTCGATATTCTGGATGAGCAGGAAGTAGAAATCAGTTGCCTTGAGCACCATCGAGGCCGAATACATCGCTGCTAGTATGGCCTCCTATGAAGTTCTCTGGTTGAGGAAGCTCTTTAATGAGTTGTTTGGACATGTGTTGGATACCACCGTGATCTTCTGCGACAACCAGAGTGGGATCTCATTATCAGAGAATATCGTGTTTCATGATCGCTCCAAGCATATAGATATCTGGTACCACTTTATCGGGGATATGGTACAATGAGGAGCAATAAGGCTCCATCACATTGGGACTGATGAGCAAGTCTTCGATATTATGACGAAGCCCCTAAGGAAGGTCAAATTCTTGGCCTTCCAAGAACGACTTGGAGTCGTGGAGAGACCCTCTTATGAGGGTCCTGTATGAGATGGACATTGAGCTCTGGGAGCTCCAGGGGGCTTGGGGTACTTCTTGGAGCGGTGAGCAACCATAGGGTGAGTGGTTTAGCCTTCCCCTAGTGGTTTGTTGTGTACAGGGTGAGTGGTTCATCCTTCCCCTGTGATACCCCTTGGCGACATGTCAGCAACACGAGTGGTTCATCCTTTTCCTGCCCAGACATCCTACCCATGCAATCTGGGACTCATGGGAAGTACCTCTCATCTGCCCAATTAGTAGGGAAATGAGGATAGGGACCATAGTACTACGGATGGACGCATTGAGTACTACCATACTTCCTATCCTAGGATGCCTGATATTGATCCTCGGGTCAGTTACAGTGGCATGAGACACTCTCTTTTGATTGGGACTGACTTCGGTTTAGTAGAGAATGATATGATACATTCTCGATCACTTCTTCTTCTTCATAGTTCAGCAAAGCAAAGCAATGCATGGATGGCAGAGATGGTACAGATTGGCAGATGGATTAGCAAGTGGATTTCTCCCTAATTGAGAGGGAGTGTTAAAATTGGCGACTACAGCCAAACTCCACATGGATCATCTTGTTTATGACAGTTGATATTTTTATTAATTCCTCTCTCAAAGAGGTGTGGGATTAATCTAAAGATCATTCGATTCTGACATGTACAAATGAAGATGCAAATTTATTTATATTATGGACAAATTGTCAAGGTCGGACAACAAGCAAAATAGGGACACAAGCCCTCAATTCATCCTCAATGTTGCATATAAAAAGGAGACCTCAAGTCATTTTCACCATCATCTCATCACACATATCTCTCTCTCCTCTTGTGATTGGAGACACTATTTGAGGCAGTCTTCTCTCTCTCCACACGTGTGAACTAGGGTTTTTGTTTGTTGTGTTGACCAGCATTGACTGAGCTGCTGGGAGGTTGTTTGAACTTTGAATGCGTTGACCTGTTTTGACTTCGATTTGGGTGAGGAATCTCTGTCTAAGCAGGTCGCAATTCTGGGCACGAAAATCAAGTAGTTTTGAGCAGCGTTGACTATGGTTAGGGCTGACCGCAGGTTGACTGTTTGACCAGACATTAAGTGGGCAGAATTAGACTTTTTTGAGGATTGTTTCAACTTGTTGTTTGGAGGCCGAAGTTGACTGAAGTTGACCGAATCTTTGAGGGTCAAATCTTCCCTGTTGACCAGCGTTGACTTTTTTGGTTAGGGCTCTTTTGTTGCTGTTATAAATTATCAGAATTTCTAAATTGTACTATCTCTCTCTGTTGAACTATTGAAGACTAAAAGAAGATTTGATCAAGGGTTCCCCACATTGGGGTTTGTGCCTAGCTGGTGCCACATCTTGTGTCCTCTTGTCTTGGCTTGTCTTCTACTGTTTATGTTTATGTTCTTTCAGCATTTTACTTACATGTTCATGTGATTGCTAAACTAAAATTGAAGTAAAATTGCTCTAAAGCATAGAACATACCATTGTTGCCTAAAATTAACAATGACCTATTGAAGAAAGATGCCCCACACATTTGGGACAGGAATAAGGAAAGGCCTTTTGAAGAAATTGAAAATAGGATAGCTTTAGCCCTTATGCTAATTAACCCCGATTATTCAAAGGACTTTATTATTCATTCATTTGCGCCTGAGGACACAATTACAAGTATAGTAATCGAAAAGGGATGGTGATGGGAATGAAAGACCCATAGCGTTCATAAGCAAATCATTGAGAGAGACATAAACAAGGTACACTCTTATGCCCTTGTCAAGTCATTGAAATACTTCCGGGGATATGTGGGGTACAATAGGATACATGCCTTCGTTCCATATCCCGCAATGAAAGATGTCCTATCCCAAAGTGAATCCCTTGGATCAAGAGGTAAATGGGTTGCAAAAATCCAAGAATATGGTTTGGAAATCCCTCCCAAAAAGGTCATTAAGGAGCAAGGATTAGTTGAGACGTTGAATGAGAATAATAGCAAGGCTATCCAAGCAGGTGAATAGGAGTGGAAATGTGCCATCGCTACGGAGCTTGACAATGATGAATTGTATTCTAAGATTATCTATTACCTGCGAAACTTATCTGCCCCTCCCGGGTTGGTGGATCACAAAAGGAGGGCTCTTAGACTGAAGGTTGCTAAATATTGTTTAACTCAAGATGGCCTAAGCTGGATGAGCCTGGATGGAGTTATTTGTCGATGTGTTGACAAAGTAGAGTTTGAAAGCCTGATCAAAGAGTTTCAATGTTGGCTTTTGTGGGGGACATTATGTCGTTAGGACCATTGCACACAAAAGATTGAGGGTTGGGTATTACTGGCCTACCATTTTTGTTAATACTTTGAGCTTTTCCAAGAGGTGCCAACCATGAAATTTATTCGCTAGTAAGCAGCAGCTCCAAGCATTGCCCCTAAAGAAATTCATTGTGGAAGCACCTTTCCAATAGTGGGTCCTTGACTTCATCGGAGAATTCAAATATAACTCTAGCAATGGGCACAAGTGGATCCTCATTATCACCGACTATTTCACAAAATGAGTTTATGCCTACAAAGAGATCTATTGATCAAGTTGTCATGGATTTCCTTGAGGAGAGAATCATCACAAGGTTTGAGGTCAACGCCAAGATCCTGACTAACAACGCCAAAGCATTTGACTCTATGGTGCTAGCATTAATGTGTTATGACTATGTAATCATGCTAGCACACTCATCTAATTACTACCCTAAAGGAATTGGTCAAGCTAAGTCCAACAATAAGAACCTCATAAAGATCATCAAAAGAACAGTGGGGGAGAACAAGCGAAATTGGGATAGTAAGAATAAGTATGCCCTGTGGGCTGACCACACCACTATAAAGGCCTCTACTGGTTATAGCCCATTTCAGTGGTTATACGAGGTTGAGGCAAAGCTACCTATCCAATTAAAATTACATGTGCTAGAATGCCTAAAAACTTTCCCTAACCAACAAGATGCTATACAATCAAGGATTGATCAAATCATGGAAGTTGACGAGATGCATAAGAGGGCCATTGACCAGCTACATCGAAGCCAATAAAAGATGAAGAATGTGTTCAACAAAAGCTAGGGCTAGAGCCTTGGAGCCCAGGACCATGATGAAAAGCCTGGCATGCACAAAAAGGTTGACAATTTGTGGATTAGTCCCTATAGAATATTGGATATAGTAGGTATTAATTCCTATCATCTTGAGACTCTTAAAGGAGAACCAATTGTGAATGGCCAACTCCTGAAGGAATATTATCCCAATGGGACATGATTTCACGTGTTATGCATGGTAGTGTAGGTGCATTGCATTTTGCTTTTCGCATAGCTAACATCATCATCTCATGTTCTCATGCTAGATTAGATTTCATATAGATTAACCTTGCATTTAGTCTAGATTTACTTTTCTATATGGATTATTGTTTTTCATGAAAAACATGGGCAATCCCTATGCCAAGTGTACATGCTCCCAAACAGTTGTATTGTAATGTGCAGGTTACAGGTTTGCGGTCCCAAGAGATTACTGGAGTTCTCATGAACTCCCTATTCAAGTACATGGATCATGCACTCTAAAGTGAGCCCATGTCCCAGTTGGAGCCAAATGTTACCCACCAAAAGTGGGTGACTACTAGGGTGGACTTCTCTCCTATTAATCTCTTCCAACTAGGAGCCAGCAACCCCAGAGGGCCACTAGTAGTTGATGACGACGTACCATTCATATCTCCATCACCTACATCAGTTATACGTTTCCTCACCCATTTGCCAAGAGCGCATGTTAGAAAGTGAGCTTCTGATCGAAAGGTACTTTATTCATTTTGAAATTGGGTGCTTATGCTTGTTTGTATTTGAACATTTTGACATGGATTATGGGGTAGCTTGGAAAAAGAAGGGTCTTGATCGTGATCTTATTCCCTCACCTTAAATGGGGGGTCAATTTTCAATCCTAGCCTAGTGAGACTTCCCCTGATGGTCCAACTGGTATAGGAGGGACACTACTTGGGAAGCCATGATTGAGATAGTGTAGCCCCGTCTCTCCCTATTCCATACTTACCACTTTCCATCTTTACATTACAAGCCCCTATTCCACCTCCATCCTCCGGGTTCAATTAACCACTGTTTCATTGGGATTTGGCACCCACATACCTAGGTAGGGCCTAGAAATGTACCCTGGGAGGTTGATGCAGCTAAAAGAAACAGAAAGAGAATATGATGGCCAGAAGAAAAATAAAGGAAAAATCAACATTCAAAAGATGGTCTAGACTTACATATTAGCACATGGGCAAAAGCCAAGCATGAGCTCTACCTCTCTCATAAGGCCATCACCTGGTTCCTGGGCCAATGTTTCCCTGTCTCATAGAAGACAACGAACCCTTGCATGTCCCAACCCCTGATGGACGATGAACTATCCCATCGTAAAGGTGGTAATAACTACCATACATCATACAAAGCAAGCTCTCATTCCTTGAGCAATGAGCAGTAATACAAAGGATCAACAAAAAGTACAAGGCATTTAGAGGGGTGGAAAAACAAAGACCGAGGTAACATGCATCCACGATTGGCCCCTCCTCACATTAATACACGCAAGATGAGGTACTCCATCATAGTTGGTCCCTTTGACCATAGCACTTAGCCATGAAATCTTTCACCCTTTCGTTCCATCATTATTCACATGGCACCTATCGATTGAAGGGTGGACCAAAGACATGTCACTTCCCCTTGGAGGTTGAGGACACCTAATAGGATCGTCTATTAACCACTCCTATGGGAGGTAACACCCTTACGTGAATAAGGCCACAATTTTGGAAAGGAAGCATTGCATAGAGTGTTAATTTGCCCATTTCTTTCAAGCTTGGCTCGCTTAGATGCAATAATGATTAAATGCACCTAATGGTCAAAGTTGCAGCACAGGAGGTTGAGAACACCTAATAGGGTCGTTTATTAACCACTCCTACGACAGGTAACACCATTACGTGACTAAGGCCACAATTTTGGAAGGGGAGCATTGCATGAAGTGTTAATGTGCCCATTTCTTTCAAACTTGGTTCACTTAGATGCAATAATGATTAAATGCACCTAATGGTGAAAGTTGCAGCACCAGATATTGTGTGTAATTAACAAGTGGTTCCATCTATAGGTATGGGCAACTTAACTAGGGTCCAGATCCTCCAGAGGGGAGTATTGACACCCACAGGTGATGCGTTGACAGCCATGGGACTACAGACAGTTGTAGTTGTACGCATGGGCACCTTCAGCCCACAGAGCCCCTGCACTTTGCCCTATATCAATTATGGGATGATGCGCCTAGACCAACATGCCTCCCGCCAGCTTCGCAGTACTACAAGGTTAAGAAGATGATCTAGGGCCCGGATGAGGTTTGCTTCATACCATGAGATATGGGAGGGCTAGCACCATCTACAAATCCCTCAACGTTGGAGCAAAGACAGACATATTGACCACTTGTAGACCCACGAGACACATTTTTGTACCCCAAGCCCAAAACTGGGGCCCACAGATGATTTTGTTTGAGATATAGGGACCAAACCCCTAGACCATGATTTTAGAGGGCTCTACACTCATCATGGCACTTGAAGCCCTCAATCTCAGCCCTAAATAGGCCTACGCTAGCATGACATTAGTGTTTCATCTTGCACATGTGGAGATTTAGTTTTATCGTCAAAAGTTATAAGGTCAGCTTCTGACCTTACATGTTGCCACACATTACTTTGTGATTTTTAGGGGGCTTATAAGCTAATTAGGCATTTGAATGCCTCATATAAATTGAAGACATGCCATTGTAACTTCTCATCATCACACGCTTCGATTTCCAAGCTCATTAGAGGAATTCAGACTTGTTCTCTTGTGGATATATTGGAGACCTTGGATGCATTTTGATATTTGGAGTTGATCTTAGATATTCTTTGGAGCTATTCATTTGTCTAATGGGTGGAAATATTGTATGTCATTTTGTATGTGCACTTAATTGTTGAAAATTTATTTCTTAATGTCTAATGCATGGAATGATTGATTCTAGGTTATGCTAAATTATGACCTAATTTGTTGAAAGATCAATTGAATTTCAATCTAGATGAATGTTGCATGGTACTCATACATAACATGTAATGAATTGTCCTAGTGGTGAACTTCTTGAAGCTCTCCCATGGAAACCTATTTTTCCATTACATGGGTAGATGCTTGAAATCTTGTTGCTACGGCATCAAATTTTGGCCTCCTTAGGAACATTTTTGGCTAATCTATCTCACCCTAGACTCCATATTCCCAAGGGACAAGGGACTGGTCTAGTTGGTTGGTGATCATACTCTATTCTTATCCATATTTTCTCTTTCCTAATTCCACCCTTTCTAAGCCAAGGTAGGAAACTAGGGCTTGGTATGACTGTGAATCCTTAGGCAAGTGGAGTTTTGGGGATTGGAGAGCCTAAACATCAAGGGGATAGTATTTGCCACAAAGTTTATCGTTTTGGTGGGCATCCACTTCAATTTTGTACATAAACTTTATTGCCATAATTGTTTGCCTAAGAGGGGAACCCTAGTTTTCTTTGCTTCAACTTAAGGGCTTCCTTGAATGTTTCATAAGCCTTGGCATAACCTGTATACATTGTAAGAAACCTTTTATCTTTGCCTTAACCTTTGGATAATCCAACTCTTATCAAATTTATCAAACCCTAGGTCTTCGGCCTTCTTTTCTAGGTCTCATCAGAGAAATCGAATTGCTTCCTTGTAGAACCTCAAGCCTAAAGTGTGTCTTTCTTGAAGATCTCCTAATGAAATCAATTTTTACATACTGAGCTAAAAAAATATATCATACGTTATCTCTTCTCTACAAGGACTCCTCCCATCGATGAAAATTTGTAAAAAGCAGGGGGTTTTGGCTGTGGTGACATTGGAACATTACCCCATTATTGTCTCTACGTCTAGTTTATGCCTTGTAGGGTTTCCCACTCCAAGGCCTGCAAGATTTTGCGGCAACAAGTCCAGGCACTGTGTGAAAATTCCTAGATCTAACAATCTTTGGAATCCTACTGCAACCAGCTGAATCTACTTTACCTAGATTGTAAATTACTTTACAAACTTATTTTAGATTTCTTCTTGAAATAGCCTACACCAAATTAAATATCATTCTGAAACATAGAACTGAGCAAGGAAAATAGAAACACACAAGACACGGTTATTTTTGAACAAAAATCCTCGGAAAAACCCAATGCATGAAAATCGGTGCAGCAGCTCTGAGGGCTTATTATTATTAAGCAATGGGAAATTCTGAATAATCATTGAATACCTCACATGGTTATTCAGTTACAAAAAGAAATAATGGCAGAAGCTTTGTGAGTTTACTTCACACAATCATTGAGAAATCCTGGTTGATCCAGCCCCAAACTGACTGCCCCCCCCCCCCGCTTTTTTGGTTGCCTCTACATAGTTTCTGCGTCAAGCTCTCTGGAGGTTGCGTCACTTCTCTGGCTGGTCTATCTGCTACCCAGGAGATTCGATTTCTGCCTCCCGATCTCACACCCTGGCTTTCGACTTTTGAAAATCGAATTCCTATGTAGATTTTGGACTCCTCTCTCTCCCTCTGCGTTGCTTCTGTGTGGCCCTTCTGGCCCTACGTCAGCCTCTGCTTCAAGGCTTCTAGATCACTCACTGCCTCTCTCTGTTGATGTATCTCTGGCTGAGAATCATTCTCTCCGGAAGTTGTTGACCCTACCCCTCAATTGCAAAAGATCTCTTCAATCGATTTTTCCTTCTGAGAACTTCTCGCTTCCGAAAATCGATTTCCTCAATCTCTCTGTGTATTTTCCAAATGACCCTCAAGCCCCTTCTTATATCTTCCTGTTGGACAACCAACGACCTAGATTAAATCATAATCAAAGGCTCAGATTGTTTTGGCTTGATCCGTGTCTTTTTCTAAAAGTT
The DNA here is from genome assembly GCA_000404065.3 of Pinus taeda. Classification (NCBI taxonomy): domain Eukaryota; kingdom Viridiplantae; phylum Streptophyta; class Pinopsida; order Pinales; family Pinaceae; genus Pinus; species Pinus taeda. The sequence continues at coordinate 248,692 of APFE031416328.1, read as the reverse complement.
TCACCCCTGATTAGATTAATACCCATTAATATTTTAATTTTCCTAAGTTTAGACTTAAGAACCCCATTAAAAATATTAATTATTTTAATAAAATCACTTATGGGTGGAATTTCCCAAAACGCTTTTTGGGTTCTTTGGAATACATGTGCCCAAACCTCCTTGCAAAATTTGAGACTTAGAGTACATCCAATGCTACCCCAAATCAACACTCCCTCTTAACGAGGAATGTGCTCTACCAATACACTGCTACTACATACTGCTCTGACTCTGAAGCATCGTCCTCTACGTTGTTGATCTCTAACATGTTGTCCACCAACTACTGCGTTGTTGTTGCTACTGTATTGTTGCCTTAGACACTGCCATTGCTAATGCTACATCTGTACTACAACTCCCTCTCAAATGATGCATTTGTTATGCTGCTAGCACTGCCACTGCTAACACTGCATCTGTACTACAACACAGTTGCTAAGAGAAGAAACTAAAAACACCCAAAACTGGACAAGTATCCAGTGGATACACCTCGGTGCTGAAAGCCTGACTGCTACTAGTCCCATGCTCTCTTCTGAAGCCACTGGGTTGCTCAAGCTCTACAATGTGCCTCCTCGCATTGTTGCTTCTTTGCTCTGCACTACTCACATTCTGGCGCTAATAACCACTACATTTGTCGAATCAACACTCCATGGCACCAACTGAAAACTCCACCATCCTGCTACTACTGATCATGGGCTCTCGTAGCAAGGTGATGATCCAAGAGGTGGGCTCCTCTAGGATCTTGCCCATCTATATCTCTATGAACTACAGTTCTATATCAGCCCACCTCCCTCCTGGAGGTATCTTGGCTGTCATGGCACACTCCTCCTATTCGATCTTTGCAGATGCAACCTTAGGATCATGCTTCTCATCCTTGTCCTTTTTCTTCAAAGGACACTAGGATGCATAGTGGCAATCTCGCCACATCTTAAGCACTTCACCTTGGAGACGTCCTTCTTTCATCTTTGTTGCCCCTGTTGTCCCTTCAATGCAAGGGTTGCGTTATCTTCCTCTACTTTGGGCTTCAACCCACTGTTGTTGCTGCTCCCGTCAAGTTTGACCTTGAGCAAGTCTCTCCCCAGCTCTTCTTGTTTCAGAGCTACCACATCTCGTCCCAATTTGGCAATGTTGCTCTGCCCAGGATACTCTAGACAAAAACTTGCCAACCATCCGAGATGGAATTTAGGGCCAGTATCACTAACTCTGAACCCTGAGGTGTATGTCCCACGGGCCATAGCCGACAACTCATCACGGGTCTCCTTTAGTTTTGTGAGGAATGGATCCACACGTTCTCCTTTCAGCATCTGCGTAGACCTCAACTTATGTTATAAGTACATCTTTCGTTGCTTGGAAGATCCCTAATACAATGTGGCCAAGGCATCCCACATCTCCTTAGCGGTTCCTTTGCTAGCAACGTGGCACACCACGTGATCCTTGACTCCATCCAGGATCATCCTCTTCGCCTTTGACATCTCAGTTCTGTACTTCTTCAGCGGATCTACATCCGCAAGGACAGCTACCACATTATCAACATGCGACTTGAGGGCATGTTCATCTAGAAGGAAGGACATTCTACCCTTCCAAATGGCACAGTGGGAAGCCCCGCCCAACCTGTCCTGATCCCTCAAGCCACTGGTTGCCATATCCTCTGAAAGAAATGTTGAACAGCTCCCTCCTAGGTTGCCTTACCACTCCCTGATGGAGTTGGTAAGTGATTGTTCCTCTGCTACTCAATAATTGAGAAATATTGATTTCCTCAGCAAGAAATCACTGAGGAAGTATTCTCTCACTATGCGATCTGCTTCTTCCTTCTAACGACTTTTCTGCCTAGCACTCAGCTTGCAAAAAATTGCATCCCTCTAGCTCTACGTGGCTCTGCGTAGCTCCCTCTGCCTTGGCAATTTTTCGAACTGGCAGTCTTACATCTCTGTCGGCTCACTAAGAGAGAGACACCCACGAAAATATAGCCCTCCTGGCTAGAACTGCGCAATCCCTCAGGGGATTCAAATTGCTACTTGCTGCAACAAGTTGGTCCTTGCTTTAGTGCTAGATCTGTTCTTCCCTGTTTCACATCAACAACTCTGATACCATGGGAAAATTCCTAGATTTAACAATCTCTAGAATCCTACTGCAACCAGCGTAATCTATTTCACCTAGATTGTAAATTACATTACAAACTTATTTCAGATTTCTTCTTGAAATCTTGAAGTAAATCACTGAAGTAGCCTACACCAAATTAAATATGATTTTGAAACATAGAGCTGAGCAAGGAAAATAGAAACACATAGGACACAGTTATTTTTGGACAAAAGTCCCCGGAAAAACCCAATGCGAGAAAACCGGTGCAACAACCCTGAGGGTTTATTATTATTAAGCAGTAGCAAATTCTGAATCCCTCACAGGGTTATTCAGTTACAGAGAGAAATACTGGCAGAAGCTTTGTGAGTTTACCTCACACAATCACTGAGAAATCCTGGCTGATCCAGCCCCAAACTGACTACCCCCCAGCTTTTTTGGTTGCCTCTGTGCTACCTCTGTGCAGTGTCTACGTCAACCCAATGTCAAGCTCTCTAGGTGTTGCGTCACCTCTCTGGCTGGTCTATATGTTGCCCAGGAGATTCGATTTCTGCCTCCCAGTCTCACACCCTAGCTTCCGACTTCTAAAAATCGAATTCCTCTACAGATTTCGGACTCCTCTCTCTCCCTCTGCGTTGCTTCTGTGTGGCCCTTCTGGCCCTGCGTCAACCTTTGCATCAAGGCTTCTAGATCACTCGTTGCCTCTCTCTGCTGATGTATCTCTCTCCAGAAGTTGCTATCCCTGCCCCTCAACTGCAAAAGATCTCTGCAATCAATTTTTCCTTCTGAGATCACTTCAGAAAATGATTTCCTCAATTTCGTTGTGTATTTTCCAAATAACCTTCAAGCCCCTTCTTATATCTTCCTTTTGGACAACCAACGGCCTAGATTAAATCATAATCAAAGGCTCAGATCGTTTTGGCTTGATCCGTGTCTTTTTCTAGAAGTTTCACCCCTGATTAGATTAATACCCATTAATATTTTAATTTTCCTAAGTTCAGACTTAGGAGCCTCATTCAAAATATTAATTATTTTAATCAAATCACTTCTGGATGGAATTTCCCAAAACACTTTCTAGGTTCTTTGGAATACATGTGCCCAAACCTCCCTGCAAAATTTGAGACTTAGAGCACATCTGATGCTACCCAAATCATCACACTGTAGATTGAAGAACCAATCAAAATGTGGAGGAGAAGTTGGCTATAACAACAAATGGCAGCAGTCCAATGAAAACCAATCAGCTAAAGTCCACTATTATATACATAAAGAGTTCATTTAGGCTCATGGAGAATTCATCATGGGTAATTGTATTCCGTCTTAACTTGCTGCTTACCATGGACAAGAGCAACTTGTTAAAGTAGCTATTACAAGGAATTCATTAATTCAAGCCTATTCTAACAAACATTCAAAACATTCATGTGAATTTGGTTAATCATAACGCAATTGTGGAACTTCATACTTGTCCCTAAGGAATGCTCAAACCAATATCAAATTAGGTTGCTCCAAATATTGTCTCTTCTGATGATGTGTAGCCTTTTACCATATTGTATCTGCAGTTATTACTTTGTGTACTCTGCTCATATGGTCGTTTAGTTTCTTTTATTTTATACTTCACATTTTAGCTTATGGTAGTTGCTTTACCTTTTATACGATCTCATATTCACCTTTTTTTTCCACAGGTACAACAGTGTATATTCCATATGAGAAATATAAGTATACTATTAATACTGTAAACGTCCATCATGTCACTTGTGGAAATTGAACCAAGGTGGGAAGGAATATATTCCTTCCTCCCAACCACCTGGGATAACCCCAATTGACACCATCTCATGTTCACGTGTTCTAAGATGAAGATCATTGCTCTGTAGTCTGTACTGTGAATTGTCTGTGCCTATGCTTGCAGCAAGCTTGGTAAGATTAAACGGATTACCTTAAAGATGAGAAAGGAGATCATAGAAATGGAAGGATCAGCATCAAACCACATATGGACACAATTGTATCGACTATAACGGCAGAAAAAGCAAGCAGATTTATGCCAAATCATCACAAGTTTTCAAGAGGTCAGTAAACAGATCTTCTATTAAACAGCAAGCAGTATATTTTCCACATTCCAATAAACAGGAAAACAAGAATCAGGTCGAAAACTTTAAAGCAATATGAGACTTACTTGATGAACAAGAATGACACGATGATCATGAAGCTGCTGAATGATCATATCACAAACTGTAGTTTTTCCAGAAGCCGTACCACCCGCAACACCTGCAGAATTGATGTGCAAGTAACTTTAATAACAATGAATTAACACATACGTGAATATGCATGATACATATAGATAATTTTGTTACAATATTCACTTCACACATCTGTCCTGAAGTCAAATGAAAAAAATCCACTTAACCATGTAGCATACAACATTGTCTACAGTTTTAGACTTTGGGCTTATTAATAAGATCGAAGATATTTTATGTAACGAAAATGTTTTAGAAATTTTGGTTGTTGTAACTAATAAGCGTACAAATATATAATAAATGTAGGAGTCCTCCTTGTGGAGAAGCACCAACTTTTGTCAGTAAGCCTCATGTGGCATTGCAACAATTTGCCAATCATTGTTATTGTATTGTCATACTAGTAAAATGTTATCGTCTATCTGTTCTAAGTGGGGAAATAACAATGTCAGGGACCATATAGCTAGTTAAATAGACAGTTGAGTTCATTATAGTGAGTAATTTTTATAACTAGTTGTACCAGTTGACAAATATTCATATCAAATAATGATAGAGATTCTAGTTAGAATAAGTGAAAACAGCAACAGGAAGTTCATGAAAATTGAATCTGTAACTGTATAGCAGAAGTGTGCACGCTGCATCTCTGGTCAATTGTATAAAGTATGCAACCCTCAGAAATACAAAAGAAGGGAATGAAACCATTGAGAAGAGGAAATACCAGAGTAGCGATTGATGACCACATTCTAAGGCCAAGAAATAAAGCTACTAAAACAATGCAATATAGAAATTTGATAAAAGGCTTCCTCTTTGCAAAACTAACAAAAGTTTTGTAGTGTCTATTTTGAAAATATTCTCAGAAAAGATTACCCAGATTTTGCAGCATTCTGCATTATATTACTGAAATGCATCTGAAAAAACTTGTCTAGATATGAGGTATTTACACCAGTACAACCTCATAATTCCACCACATCTCAAGTTGCCCGATCTGTCACTAGACTTCCTATGTTATTCCACTGTCATAAATCAGCATTCTCAACGCGTTTACACTCCAACAGCATTACAATTAGCTTGAATACACCACAAAAAGCCCATTTACCCAGGCAAGATGGCCCTCAAAGTGCGAACCATCAATCAGAAGCATTTTCATTTGACTAAAGCTGCCATGACCTGGAATACTCTTTTCAAAAATAAACAAAAGTATTATAGTGCATATTTAGAAAATATTCTCAAAAAAGCTTACCTGGATTTTCCAGCCGCCAGCGTTCTCCATTGTATACCTGCAATATCTCCGAAAAAACTTGTCTAGATATGCACTCTAGATATGAGGTATTTACACCAGTGCAGCCTTATAATTCCACGTCATCTCAAGTTGGTCGATCTGTCACTAGAATTTAAATGTTATTCCACTGCCATAAGTCAACATTCTCCATGCAGTTACTCTGCTATTTTATCAAAAGTTTTTTTTAACTCCAAAAGCATTACAATTAGCTTGAATATGTCAATCACCACAAGAAGCCCATTTTCATGGGCAAGATGGACCTCAAAGAATGAAGCATTTTCAATCAACTAAGCTGTTGTGACAGGAAGAGTACTTCAGTCAAAATCCTCCTAGACTTGCACCTGCCCTAACTGCTTATTTGTCCCAAGGGAATTGAAACTTGGTCAGTAACCTAACAGGCCACTCACCTCCCTGCTGAACCAAGGCCCAATTGGCAGTTACTCCATTACTATGAATCCAATTTATTCATTCTTTCAGAATGGATATTTCTTACATGAATCTCTTCTTTTTAAAGGACATAGACTGTTATTTACATAAAAGAGAGTAAATCTATAATTTTTGTTCAATAAAGGCTTCTTTAATGGTACCATGTCTGATACGAACAAAGTTCATTATCCCAATTATATTCAAAATATCTAGGATATGAGAATATCCATCATAGGATAAATCATATATATAAAACAAGTGATATGATTGAATACAATGATGGGCCCCGTGCAATGCCTAAATTTTCACAAACAACTAGACAGTCAAATTCAAAATGAATTACCAATTTAATTGCAAATACATACCTGGATATCTCGTTTGAAGTCGATCCCAGGCTGACATTGCTTTGAGTCTGCTCTTGCTACCAAACTGAGTGAATCCACCCTGCTATTTGGGATCAACCTATCCGGTTCCCAGATCCAGAAGACTTCGGAACTGAAGAATTTTGGCCCCCGTGCCCAAAATCCCAAGAATAGTGCTCAACTCTTGATTTCTCAATGAATTCCACCCTCAAAATTCTCCTTTCGTGCTCCCTTGTTCAAGACTCCCCCATTTTTCTCCCCCCCCCCCCCCCCCCTTGACACAGTTGTGAAATGGTCTTTTAGGGTGTTCTCAAGTGGTCAATGGTCCCCCTGCCTCTGGTTTTCGTGGACCTGGCTTTAGCAGCAATAGCCAGGTATGTAAAAGTATTTACACATATTCAAGGCTTTTGAGCTATTATAATCCATTATTTGCTAATATCTTGGTGATTGGTTGAATTGAGGCTTTTGTGATCCATATCAAGTTTACGACACTAGTGTCATCTGGTCTCATAGCCAGGAAAAATTGGAACTCTTTTTCCAGCATCTCAACAATCAATCCCCATCCATAAACTTCATTATGGAGCAAGAAGTTGATGGGTGTTTACCTTTCTTGGATGTTCTCATCTCTAAGAATGACGACAGTTCTTTCTCCCACCGAGTGTTTAGGAAGAAAACTCATACTGAGCAGTATCTTCATGCCAACTCCCATCATTTCCCTGCTCAAAAGTTGGGTGTCCTCAACTCGCTTGCGACTCGAGCGTTAAGAATCTCCGATGAAAAGAACCTCAATAGAGAGAAAGCCCATCTCCTTAACGCGTTTGTTAGTAATGGTTATGGTAGGCACTAGGGTTTGAAAGCTTTCCTTAAAGCCAAAAAAGGTCCCAAGGTTAAGGGAGACCCTAAGGATCGTGTCTCGGGGCTTCATCTCCCTTTCATCCAAGGGACCATGGATAAGATTGCGAGGATCCTCCGAAAGCATAATGTTCCCTCTACCTTTAGACCCCTTAACACCATCCGTAGGTCCCTTAGATCTATAAAAGACCCTATTGACCCCAAGGACATGAAAGGTGTCTATGTTATTCCTTTCTCCTGTGGGACCCCCTATGTTGGTGAGACGGGGCGTTCTATTAATCAAAGGATTCACGAACACTCAGCTGACATTAAGCATGGGAGGACCCGGTCTTCCGCCTTGGCAGAGCACGCAGAAAAAACAAAGCTTCATATATGCATTGAGGAGGCCCAGGTCATTGCCAAGATTGCTCCCTTTCATCACCGGAAATTTAGGGAGGCCATCGAAATTGAAAGAAGGCCAAGGAATCTCAATAGGGATGACAGCTGGAAAATTAGCAGTTGTTGGATCCCTGCCCATTCTTCCTAGCTGCCCCCTTCCCCCTTTCGCCCCTACTCCTTCAGTTGTTTTTTTCTACAATCTTCTTTGTTTTTCTCCCTCATCTTCCAGACCGTCTGTTTTCTTTTTTTCCTTCTCGTCTCTTGGGCCTTTTTTACATTTTCTGGGTTTTATTTTCCTCCTTCTAGATTAAATTTTAGAACAAATTGTTCGATTAAGTAATGAAATCCTTTTAATTGACTTAGTAAACAATTGAAACAAGTATTGTCTGTTCCTACACATTGATGAAAGAATTCCAAAAGTATGATTTTTCTTTCCATCCCCTTAGATATAATTAAATAAAATTAATATTGAGTTAACTAACCTATCGGAAATGTTATATTCTTTCTAATTTAATTACCATGTTAATTAGGTAAAATCGATTAAAATCAAATTATGTTGGATTCCTTATAGTTAGTATGAGGTCATTATTTAACAAATTTAATAGGTTATCTATTTTTTCTTATTTCATATAAATTTAATGGATCTAGGAATAAGTTATGGTTCTTGTTAATTTAATTCAAACTTTTACTTTTTAGAGTAATAAATATAACATACTAACCCCCAAAATTTAAAAATTAATTAACTAACTATTTGCCTACCTAGTTTTGACAAAAAGGCCTATTAATAGATTATTGCTCAACCTTAGGGTAATAATTATAACAAACTAACTTACAATTTTAATTATTTTCCCGCGACCCCAATGAGTAATTTTTACCTTATTACTTATTACGTATGCATGCTAATATTTCTATGCTACCCATAATTTGAAATGGGTCGTCACCTACACCCTTCCTTTAGGGAAATTCGTCCCGAAGTTAGGGTTGATATAGTATATCAGTGATTACTTTAATTTAAGACTTCTGTGGTCAATATCTTCTAACTTTGTGACCGGAGAACCCACAGTAAAAACCATTTTGCTGTCAACGTTTCGAACCCCAACAGGGATCCATCATCAGCATTCAATAAAAGTCCTAATGATGGATCCCTGTTGGGGTTCGAAACGTTGAAAGCAAAATGGTTTTTACTGTGGGTTCTCCGGTCACAAAGTTAGAAGATTACTTTAATGTTTAGTATAATCATGTGAGGATTGCGTTCTTTGTTTGAATTCTTGTTTATAATGTGAGGACACTTAAAAATTTTGAGTTCGAACATTTGTTGGTTTACAGCTTTAGTAGTTATGCTCTGGCCTAACCAGACTCCCAAACTATTCTGAAATCATCCTATCCTTCCTAATCTCTTACACTCCCATCCTCTCCTCCTCTACTAGAATATGACATGGTGTCAGCTATACTGACCTGACCATCCATAAAACCACAAGGGTGAAAGTGTCGACTACATCGACCTAACTTCCCCAATAGGCATCTGGCAGTCACCATCACACATCTAAGGGAGCGCAACTCGCACAATCATCCCATGACTCCAGGTTTTGGAGGATAAACGGTGGGCAACGGTGGGCGACACCCTATCATGGAACCTCATTGAGCCTTCACTGTTCTTGGAGATTTGTCATCATGTGGTCAGTTTGGTAATGATACCATCTGCAATGAAAACACTTGCCCACATATTATAACATATGCATCAATATATTCAAAACTCATTGTATTCAAATAGCAGTTCCCTTATATTCCCATTATGTTGCTCTCTATGATATTGATCTTTGAGTTCATATAACATATTTGGTTATGTCTAGATAATATATATGAAAGTTAGCTTTTACATTAAGTAGTCAAGTGTTGTCATTCTTTTTATTTCTATCTCATCATCATGTTGATACGTAAAAAAAAAATTGTAGACATCACATTCATAACATAATTCATATTGGTAACGTTAAGCATATAAAGTAATTCATATTGGTATCCATGTACTAGCAATATTAAGCATATAACATAGTTCATATTGGTATCCATGTACCAACAATACTAAGCATATAACATAATAATTTGAAATATCATTCTTACGTGTAACCTTTCATAATTATTGAATAGTTCAAAATGATAGTCTCAAGTATCCAACCAAAAAAAATTAAAGCTATACAAAATAAAGTTCTAAGTGCTACAAGATCAAAACAAGCTGGGACATTTTTGGCATATGGTCTCTGTGTCTTCCCAAGTAGCAGATCTAGGATTATACTTGTCCCACTGGTCCTTAACTTAGCCTACCAGGAGATTTCTGAGTTGTTGAACCCTACGTTCTAGTATACATAATGGTTCGACCGAAACGGTTCCCTCGCCCGATATCTATTGTTCCTTCCATTGAAAGTTATGAGATTTTTCAGCTATTTAATGTCTTAGTACAATTTCATGAAAAACATTATGAATTTTATGCAAGTGGGGTGGCAGTGCAAGACAATAGGTGACAGGTCCAACTTTGTCCAAAATTTTAAATGGCCCAATAAACTGGGGTGACAACTTTTTTTCTTTTTTCAAACTGGATAGTGTTTTTGTTTCGCCTCATGCGGATAAAAACTTGATCCCCTACTCCATAATTCCTATATGTCCTATTAGCATTTGTCTATTGTGTGCTTCCTTTAACCATTGCCTAATTTATTTCACCTGCTCTTCCATCTCTTGTATTAATTTTGGTCCCCCTCTCACCTGGTCCTCTAACCTATCCCAACTTAGCGGTGTTTTGCAAGGTCTTCCATATAATTCTTCAAATGGAAGCATATTGGTGGAATTGTGGTAATTGTTATTGTATGCAAATACAACTAAGGGAAAATATTTTTCCCAGTGTGTTTGTTGGTTCATAACATACATCTGCAACATATCTTTTATTTCTTGGTTCACTCTCTATGTTTTTACATCAATTTCAAGGTAATAAGTTATATTTAAATTTAGTTGAGTTCCTAAAGCCGACTGCATACAAGTCCAGAACCTTGAAGTGGGTCATGAATCCCTATTTGATATGATCTTTTTAGGAACACCATGAAACCTGATAATTTCATTTATAAATACCAGGGCTATGTCAACAACTTCATAAGTATCTTTTACGGGAATAAAGTGAGCATTTTTCGTTAGTTTATCCACTACGACCAGAATGGAATTATGCCTTCGTGGAGTAAGAGGTAGCCCCACGACAAAATCCATAGAAATTACCTCCCACTTACACATAGGAATGTCGTGTGGTTGGAGGAGACCTGCTGGGTGATGATGATCAGCTTTTACCTGTTGACAGTCCAAACATTTTGCAACAAATTAAACAATATCGTGCTTCATTCCTACCCAAAAGAATAGTTTCCTCGTATCAACATACATTTTTTTTACACTAGGATGCACAAAACACAGTGCTTTGTGGGCTTCCTTGAGGATAGTGTTGTTGATATCTATATTATCTGGGATATACATCCTTCCTTGGAATCATAACAGTCCATCATTCTCTAGCTCATATCCTTCAAACTTAGGTTCTCTTGAACCTTTATTTTGAAGCCCAGATCTTACTTTTAAATTCCATCTTTTAAGAGATGTTCTAGCACTCACTCCCTTGAGTCTACCTTGATGGATATAAGGGAAAATATTCTTAGTCTTCTACTCAAAGCATCTACCACTACATTCTCGTTTCCTTTAACGTATGAAATTCTAAAGTCATATTCACTTAAAAATTCACTCCATCGTCTTTGCCTAGCATTCAAGTCTCTTTGGGTAAACAAGTGTTGCAAACTTTGGTGATCGCTTTTAAGCACAAAGCTTCTCCCTACAAGGTAGTGTTTCCATATATTTAAAGCTAGTACTATAGCGGCCAACTCTAAATCAGTGTGCAAAAAGTCTTTAAAAAATCTCGATTTAATCCTAAAAACGCGATTTTTTGAACTAAACGATTTAATCCCCGACTTTTTGACGACTTTTTGACGACTTTTTCACGAAGGAAAAAATCGCAATTTTTTCCTTATACTTTCGATTTAATCGGGAGTCGACCCAAAAAGTCTGCCTCCCATTCCAGGCCGCGGATAAAGAGGCCGCAAAGGTGAAAAAACTGTAAATTGAAGCTTCCATCCATGTATTTTCAAGTTATTGCATTGTATTGTTTGTCATACTTCTTGCGAGCATAGTTTTTGTTTTTCAAGGAAAAACAAATCTTTATACTTCATATTTCTACTTAGAAAGCAAAGTATACATTGGCTAACCTCCAGGCTTTCAGTGATCCAGACTCTAACAACCACTGCCCCTTCAAAAGATTACAAAAGTACCAAAAGGACAGGCATACAACAGTCTTCCATAGAAAGAACCCCACACCATCAAAAACATTGTTATAGTTGTTGAATGCTTCCAGAAGAAACAACAAAGAGGAGGTCATGAAGATCAAATAACAACCTGTCCCAAAAAAACAAAACCAGTACCTCAAAAAAGAACCTATTTTTCAGACAGGAACAAAGTACTTGTGAAATCTTGTGACAGCAAATATCCTTCCTGCAACGAGAGCACGTTTTGAAAGGGAATCTTCTTTAGTGGTGAACTCCTTGTAAATGTGGGGAAAGGTTATGTATCAGAAGTGGATTTCACCTCCAAGAGTTTTTGAATAATAGATGCCAAGGCTAGGTTAGTAATCTGACATCTACTATTTTCTCAGAAAATAAGCAACTTGGAGTCACCAAGCGTTAATTTTCACATCTACTGTGATACTCACTATTAATTTTCGTTAGACCTACCACCTGACATCTTATTACCCAAGCATATTACAATCTACTGAATAAATGCATGACTTATTTCTTAATACAATTAGCGGAAACAAAAATTAAAAGGGGAACAGGATTTCAGTCACTGATTACTTGATGACTTTTAGATGACTCATGATATACATTTATTATATTTTTTGTTGATATTTTGACTCTTGAGAGTTGAGACTCAGACAAGACTCAAAATTCAGGAGTTGATTCACTATTTTGATATGTGATGTAGCACTAGACTTCATATACATATTATATATTAGCTTACTTTAGATGTTTATGTGGAAATGCATTTATTTGATGTTGTGGATACTCTAGATGTTAAAAATAAATAAATGAATAATTTTGTGTTTTTTTAATTTTGCCGACTTTTTGCCGACTTTTTCAAAAAACTCCTGACTTTGACGAGTTTTTCAACTTTTGGACCTTTGCCGAATTAATCCCGACTTCGACTTTTTCCACATTGTTCTAAATCATGCATGGCATAGCGTTCTTCATGAGGCTTTAATTTCCTTGAGGCATACACTATTACTCCTTTGGCATGCATTAATAGTGCACCTAATCCTTGTTTGGATGCATCAGTGCACACATTAAAGTCTCTATCCACGTCAGATACTCGCGAGATTGGTGCACTGATCAACCGTCTTTTGAGCTCACTGAAGGCAATGTGACATTCCTTGGTCCACTTGTACCCAACTCCTTTGCGCTGGAGAGTTGTGATAGGCTTTGCAATTTTTAGAACCTTTCTACAACCTTCGATAGTAGCCGACTAAACCCATAAAACTACGCACTTCATGTGCATTCTTCAGTATCGGCCAATCCATGACTGCTTTTACCTTTTCAAGATCTACTGAGATCTCTTCACCAAATATAATGACCTGGGTATTGAATCTGCTTCTAAAATAAAGAACACTTGAATAACGTTCCATACAACCAGTGCTCCCTAAGGCAAGTTAATACTACCTGCAAATGTTCTTCATGCTCCTCCTCATTTTTGGAGTAGATGAGAATATCATCTAAGAAGACTTGTACAAAGTTAAATACTATGTTATAATAACACAAATAAAATTTAGCGTTCAAAGTAATATGATAATATTGTGTTATAAGAGAAATACTAAAACTTGACCACTCTGGTTTTCCTTCAGTACAAGTCATTTAATTATCTTTATGTAACAAGAAAAAGGAATAAAAGTAATGTAAATTGATTATAGTTTGTATAAAAGTTACATTCTTGAATATATTCTTACAGACTTAATATATTCTTAATTTAATATATTAACGGATATTAAGTTACAAAATTGGTGTTAATCTACTAGACATTTACGGTAATCAATTTGTAGTGAAGAAGAACCAGCGAAGACAGTGTCCATTACGAAACACCCAATGTCTTGAACGTGTCTCCATGCTGGAATCAACATAACTATAAAGCTCCAGATTTTTTTTTATTTTTTTTTTATTTTAATATTAATGTTAGTATGTTGCCATTGTGTTCACAAAAAAAAATCCTACATTACTCATAAATAGTATCCTTCCGCTTAAATATCCATTTCTGTCATATCTATCCCTTTCCCTTTATTATGATTCATCACTAAATTTTCATATTCACATTTAATATTTATAATTATTTAATGTGATAAAAATATCTATTTTCTAAATTATTTTGAATGATAAAATTTTCTTTTTACCATTAAGAATTAAAGTTTTACAAATTATATTAACAAAATTGCAGACATTTTCCTTTTTATAAATATATAATGAAACAGAACTTTATGTCTGTAAAACCAAAATGGCGTACTTTGGCTTCGGTAACTTGGAAATCTCGTCCTATGTGGTATGAATATAATACGGACATCCATCCCAAATGGCTTTTGTTTGTATCCAACACATTACGATCTACAAGTATTTGTTTTCATCACACAGAATGAACCGACAACAGGACATCGATTCCTCGCCTTTTTTATCAGCAGCTAAAAGCTAAGCCAACTAACTATTTATGTGGCAACGAGGAGTATGGTTAAACCATTAGAAATATATACTAAATATTAGCATAGAAATATTAGCATGCATATGATAGCTATCATATGCATTCCTAGTATGCATGCTAATATTTCTATGCTACCCATAATTTGAGATGGGGCGTCACACCCTATATATATATTATGCAGGAGTGAACTTTCGTTAGTCATTTTTTGAGACATGCCCTTTTGTAATTATTCATGATTATTAATTATTATGATTAATTATTATTATCATATATTTATTGTTTATATTATTTATTATTTGTATTATTCTGTATCCATATTCATAACCTTGCCTTTCCCTTTCGAAATGCTTTGTCCTCAAAGCATATCGACAAAAAGGCTTGATATAATTTTCTTTGTTTTGTAATGTCATTGCAACTTTTCCAATTCTTGGAGTTGCCATCTTCAATGATGCAAAAGGATATGAATTTCTAATTGTGGTATAGAATATGTAATATTCCTAATGGAAGATTTGCAGTGATAACAAAGGCAAGTAATAACATTCACAATAAAAATTTATTTCAGTAAGGGACATATGAACACAAATTTCTCATCAACACCCAAATCGGCTCATTTTTCATTAATAAATATGGTGGTGCATCCATCTTTGGGCCGACCCACTAATGAGGTGCAGGTGCTTGCACAAGCAACTGGATATTCCTTTTGTCTTTCAGGATAAGGACTCTTCTTTGGATGAGTCCATGGGGTCATACGAGGGTGCCTCTAGGGAGCATGAGCAGTCATGTGGAGTTATTGACAACAGGCTAGATCTATGTTCCAGTGTCTATGATGGGCAGTGAGTGGACCCTATGGGAGACATTCGGGATGATGAGTCACCAGTGATGATTCAGCAGGAGCAGCATATGGTGGAGCATGAGTTAGCTGAGGAGGATGATATGCACAATATGCATGATGAACCCATGATGGAGGATGATGAGTCGTTATCCTTGGGGCTAGCCATCGATGAGGAGCAAGCAGATATACAGACAACTCGCAAGGTGGCAGTGTTTGCAGACACATGTCCTTAGGAGGTGTGAGGGCTTGACGGGGGCTAATTTGTTTTTCTTTTTTTCTTAATCTTGCAAACACTATGCGTTTCCAAAATTATGAGCTTGTAGACCACCAATGGAAATTAATCAGAAATCAAGATTATCGCTGGAAATACTAAGAGGGGGGTAAATGAGTATTTCATTATTTTTAACTATATTTATCTTTTAAAACATTTGATGCACATAAATCATGAAATACAAATCTTTACAGAAAAAACATTTATATAATTTTTCTTTGTAAATATTTTGTAAACTTCCTTGTACAAAGTAAGCACCAACTTATAACTTTCGTAGGCACCAACCTATAACTTCCGTAGGCACCAACTTATAGGAGATTTCATTCCCCTAACTGAGCACCAACCTACAAGAGACACCAACCCCCCCAACTGAGCACCAACACAACAAACTGTAGGCACCCACCTACGTGTTCAAGTTATTCCTTGGTTCTGTCATCAATAACTTTAGTCCTCAACAAATTCTTCGGTAAGTTGTCATCTAACCATGCAACCCTTAGGTTTGCACTTTCAAGCTTGATCACAACCACTTGACCTATAAACCTTAACTTTTTGCTCTTCAACTAGGCTTCTTGACTTGGCTTCTTGGACATGACCCCCTACATGTTAGTTCTCTATATTTGATCAAAAAAAGGTTTGCCCATCTAGCACTTCAACTTCCTCAACTCTTGTTTTTCACTATTTAGGCTTATTATATGTTCAAGAGAAAGTTTGCCCACCTAGCAACTTGTACTCAGCACTGTAGATTTATTGTACTACTTAGGGATTTCAACACACTTGGAGTTGGAACCAATCAAGCCTTTACAACCTTGAAGGTCTACTTCGTACCGCCTATCAACCTTTGTACTAAACACTCACCTTATGTATCCCATAATCCTATCACAAAAATTGTCCACAATAGTTCTATTCTTACTACACCTCTATCCACAATAGGACTCGACCCTATTGTCACCTTAACATTAAAACTACTTTAGCTAACAACTCCCTTAACACTAACTTATCCACCCAAACTCAGCCTCTAAAGATCCATGCAACAATTCTCCAACAGAGCTTGGCCAACTCATAGATCAAACCAAATCTTGGTCTATAACATGACTACAACTTCAGCCACAAACCAGACTTGAACTCGGCCTTCAAAACACCAGAATCCAACCTTCAAACCAAACCTGAACTTGGTCTTCAATGCGCCAAAACCTGGCCCTCAAACTTGACTTGAATTCAACCTTCAAAACTCCAGCACTCGGCCTTCAAACTATTGAAAAATGTAACTAGTATCGCTCTTCATAATTGTATTTGAGTCATGATGTAATGTATATGTCAAAAATAAATAAATAAATAAAATATATATATATATAAGAATTTGACTTATTAAAGCATGGGTTTCATGCTTGGGTCAATGGTTCTTAGGTCAAAGCCTCCATTGTAGGCTTATAGGGTTTATGTCAAGTGTCCTTGTCCATGTCATATTGTAAAAGACCCTTCTTGGGCTTTGTCAATAAAGAAAGAAATTTATTTTTATGTAAAATATGTCATTTAGGCCTCCTCCACCAAGTCGGCCTAATTAGAGAGGCAGAAAGCACTATAAAATGGCAGCAACTCAACTTATTTGGAAGACATCCACAACAAGTTCAATATGTAGTTGTTGGAGACAAAACAATGGTGCAAATTCAAGGAAGAGTAAGGAAACCCTAGTGAAGAAGAAGTCAGTCTTTGTCAAGCATTAGAAGTAGAATTTTCTCTCTCCCTTTCTCACATGTGCGAAGTTGTTGAGTTGTAGGAAGCACTGAAATTGTAGTATTGTTGCTGGGTCGAAATTCTAGAGTAGTTGTGCCGAAATTCTAGAGTTGTTGGGGGCCAAAATTTTGGGTTGTTGTTGGACTGTAGCTGCTGGACAAGAAGAGACTATTAAAGGTTGCTAAATCATGTTGGAAGGTTGACTTGGTGGAGGAGGAAGGTCTTTTGGTCAAATCTAAGGCCTTGGTCTTTCTCAATTTGATTAGTAGAAGAGTTTAACTGGGTTTTCCCCTAGAGAGGGGTCTTAGCCTTGGTTGAGTGTCTACATCTGGTGTCGTTGATCTTCATGTTTTGATTTGATGATTGCTTGATGAATATAAGACAAAAGAAGAACATAAAGAATACAATAATAACACAAGTAATTATCAACATAAGAAAACCTTTCTGTCTTTTTGATTTTCTAGCATGGTATCAAAGCTAAGGTGAAGAAGGAAGAAAAAGGCAGCTTGAAGACCTACTGAAAGGGTTAAAGGAAATGATCATATAAGAGGAAGGTCTACTATATATATCAGGAAAAGAAGACATGACAATGAAGTCTGAAAGCAAGCTAGAAGGAGCCACCAACTACGGAGCATGGAAGAAGTGGATAGATCTTATTCTTGCAAGCATAAAGTTTTGGCTCTCGCTCAAGGAAAAGTCAAGAAACTTACAGATGACGCAAGAAAGGAGAAGTTCAGGGAAACCGACATCTTGGCCATGAATCTGATAGTAGATGGAGTAAAGGACAATCTATTCCCATACATATCCAACATAGATTTTGCTCAAGAAATGTATGAGGCCCTCTCCAAGTTGTTCACCATCAAGAATATTGGTCAGATAACTAGTCTCAAGAATGAACTAAGAACAATTAAGATGACGAAAGGCAATACTATTTCATCCTATTTTGTAAGGATCTCTGGGATAAGAGATGAACTCCAAGCTATAGATGAAATTGTACCAGAGAAAGAACTTGTGATTGTTGCACTAAATGGTCTACCAAAATCTTGGAGCTCCTTTGCATCAGGGATCAGCGGTTGGAAAGATACTCCGACCTTTGAACAAATGTGGAATGCATGCAATCAAGAAGAAGCTCGTATCTTGTAAGTGAGAAAAAGGAGGATGAAGAAGACAACGTTTCAAATGCCTACACTGCTCAACACAAGAAGAAGGATGTATTCAAGAAGTTTAAAGGACAAAGGAAGAAAGTTAACCTATCCAAGATTGAATGCTACAATTGTCATAAGATGAATCATTACAAAAGTCATTGTCCTGGAAATCCAAGGAATAAGAAGAGAGAAAGAGAACATGTGAATGTTGTTGATGAAGCTCCACCAAACAAGAACAAGACAGAAAAATCTGAAGTCAAAGGCTTATTTGCTAGAGACTCTTAGGGATACCATCCCTTGCATATCCTACTTTAAGTTTTGCAATGTTTTCTTTATGTTTTCATTTTCATAGCTCATAGATTTTGTTAAAAATTCTTGAAGTTGTTTTGATAAGTTGTAGGTATCCCTCACACATATTGAGCCTTCACCAATTTACCAAAAGATAAGTATCTTGTTCCTTGTTTCCTCTTTTATTTTTGGTTTCCTCCACACATCAAGATTTGTGTGTATTGTATACTAACAACCTTTTCTTTATAATTTTCCATGGTAGGAAAGCTTGCAGAATACATAAAAGTTATGGAGGAGACCTCAAAGGAGAGACTTGAATCATGAAAGAAGTTTTGTTGCAAAGGAAGCACTTTAGGGACTTAAGTCATACAAGGTTTGTTAAAACAATTCAAGATATGTCATAAACTACAAGATTTGTTACAAGGCTTTCTTCATACAAAAGGCATGATCATTCTTAATTTCAAATTTGCTTTACATTACTAACATCTTTGTCTAGGGTTTTAAATCACAAAGATTCTTGTTAGGGTGATTAATCATTAGATTGAATCTACCCTTGTTATATTATCTCTCGTCATTTGATCATTCTTGTGAAACCTTAACCCTTAGGGTTCATTGTAAAACCCTAGACTCTCATTGCTAAGGGTATCTCAATGTTATATAATGAAACCCTAATCTACTTGGGGGTTGTTGATAAAGTCTAGAATATATGATGAAATCCTATTCTTTTGAAGTTTAGGGTTTTGGTAATGACGTGGTAAAAACCCTAATCCTTTAGGGTTTGTTGCTAATGTCTAGGTTATATAATGAAACCCTCGATTTTTAGGGTTTGGTGAACTAGGGTTTATGAACAAAATCTTTGTAATAAGTAAAATAATATCCTACTAATGAAACCCTAGGTATATATTCGTCTATTTGATCGAAATCCTAGCCTAGTCAAAATTGTTTGATGTATTGATCTTGGGTTTACCTAGTAGATATTGATGTGAAATGCTAATACATCCTAGATATGTGAGTATGCTAATTTAATTGTTGATACTCATGTTTTAGTTTGTGAAATCTAGGGTTTGTAACAAAACCCTAGTAGAGATTGATATTCTAGGACGTGATGATATTGTTTTTTATTATTGATATGCTTTAGCTTTGATGATAAAATCTAGGGTTTGAAACAAACCTTAATAGAGTCTGATATAAAAGTATATTGCTAAAACCTTAATGTATATGATTGGATTGATATATTGATTGAGTTGTTGATATCTAAGGCTTTGTGTCTGAAGATGGAGTCTAGGATTCGTGACAACCCTAGCAAGATGTTGAAGTCTTGTATATAAAAGATGTAACCCTTGATGATTATGAACCTAACTAAGTTTAGGTATTTAATGTCTAAAAGATTGAATGTTTTGATGCTTCCATTATAATGACATTTAACTTCATCCTTTTGTATATTTGTATTTGGTTTTACTTGTTATTAGAGTTTTGCAGGTACATAATTTTCAAGATGTTGAAGTCCGTAATTGAAGATGATAATAATGATGAGCATGATGAAGGAAGCGATAAGATTGATGATGATCAAGATGACCTTGATGACATGAGAAAGAATGAAGTATATCTGAGGTTGTTGTTCTCCCTAAGTTGAGAGGGAGCTTGATAGAAGAAAAGGTACATCTCCCCAATTGACAAGGAGGGCATCTTATGAAAGTCATAGTAAATACCTTGAAGAAAGAATGAAACCAATGAATGAATACTGATGGCTTTGCAAACAAAAGATTTGAGAAGTATTGAGGTTGTATTTGGTGCTACTAAAGAAATGAAAGAAGAAAGCTTCTAACAAGTTGTATCTGGATAACTTGATGATGATACAAGTAGCATCAGGATGATTGAGGACCCCAAAGGTTTGCATTTACTTGTATATATATATATATATATATATATATTTGAAGGTTTATTACTGATTAGGGGTTGTGATTGTGCAGGATCTCTCCGTAAAAATATTGAATGTTTGAAGCATGGTTCGAGTGATGGATATATATCTGATTTAGTTGATAAGGAGAGATTAAGCATCTTGTGGCAACAAGATGCTTGGGAGGACATCTGGCCAACCTATGTGTTGATATCTAGATCCTAAAGTAGGAAGGGCGGCGTTGGTCATGGAGATATGACCTTGGATATGCACCTACATCCCTAGGTTGGTGTTAGAGCTTAAAATTCGGATGGTACCGAGAATGGCTAAAGATTGAGTACACCTTAGTCCCACCTGATTAGATTACCCTGGTCAAGTATCTAATCTGTAGCACTACGTGTGTTGTGACTATTCATAGAGTATATCACTTTGAGATCTTCCATGCACCTCTGAATAATGTAAGGGTGAATACCTCCCTAGTTAAGAGGGAGTGTTGAAAAATGTAACTAGTATTAGTCTTCATAATAATTGTATTTGAGTCATGATGTAATGTATTTGTCAAAAAAAAAATTATATAAGAAATTGACTTATTAAAGCATAGGTTTCATGCTTGGGTCAATGGTTCTTAAGTCAAAGCCTCCATTGTAGGCTTCTAGAGTTTATGTCAAGTGTCATTGTCCATGTCATATTGTAAAAACCCTTCTTGGGCTTCGTCAATAATGAAAGAAATTTATTTTTATGTAAAATAGGTCATTTAGGCCTCCTCCACCAAGTCGGCCTAATTAGAGGGGCATCCATAACAAGACATCCACAACAAGTTCGAACTGTGATTGTTGGAGACCAAAAAAGGGAGCGAAATTCAAGGAAGATGAAGGAAACCCTAGCGAAGAAGAAGGAAGTCTTTGTCAAACATAAGAAGCCGAATTTTCTCTCTCCTCGTCTCACACGTGCTAAGTTGCTAGGTTGCTAGAAGCGCTGAAATTGTAGTATTGTAGTTGGGTCAAAATTCTGGAGTAACTAGGCCGAAATTCTAAAGTTGTTGGGGGCCGAAATTCTAGGTTGTTGCTGCACTGTCGCTGTTGGACAAGAAGAGACTACTGAAGGTTGCTAAATCATATTGGAAGGTTGACTTAGTGGAGGAGGGAGGTCTTTTGGTTAGGTCTAAGGTCTTGGTCTATCTCAATTTGATTGGTGGAAGAGTTTGACTGGGTTTTCCCCTAGAGAGGGGTTTTAGCCCTGCTTGAGTGCCTACATCCGGTGTCATTGATATTCATGTTTTGATTTGATGATTGCTTGATGAATAAAAGATAAAAGAAGAACATAAAGATAATAAGAATACAAGAATAACATGTAATTATCAACATAAAAAAAATCTTTCTACCTTTCTGATTTTCTAACACAAACTAGGCCTAAAATCAACCTTCAAACTAGGCCTGAACTCGACCTTCAAACACCAGAATTCAACCCCTAAAATAGACCTAAACAAGACTAAAGTTCGGCCTTCAATAAGGCTAAAACTTGGCCTCTAGAACGTCTTTGCAATTTGCCTTCTAACTAGGAACAAAAACCTTCCCAAAGAGTGCCAAAAACCCTTCCCACAGAAAACCTCTCTAACTTGGCTTCACTTCACTTAGCTCATGAGGTATGAACCTCAAGAGTGATAATTGCTCCTTCGCTTGCTTAAATAGACCTGAATTGGCTTGAGCAGGTGAGTCCTAGATTCCTCCACATAATGCCTATAAATTTTGTGTTTGTCCCCCAAAAGTAGGGCTGGCTTAACCACTAACTTGGCAAACTATATAATGAATATTCAAAAAATTATTTCTCCTCCACTGTGAGGAGTTATACAGAGTGCCATATACCATTGGAAAGGTCTCAAAATAAGCTTTCCAACCATATATATCATGCTCCTATTTGAGATAGGTAATCGGAGTGAAATGCATTCAAAGATAAGGTATCCACATGGGGCATCAAAATCCAAAAACAATATTTCTAAAAGGTGTGCCATATATCATTGGAAAGGTCTCGAAATATGCTATTTCACTATAACTCTCTTTCATTTAGAGAACCGTTGACATCAATAATAACCATTTTCAACAATTATCTTATTTCCTCTCCCTTTTCTTATGTGTAGTTTTAAAGATTTTTGGAATTTTTTCCTTTTTACTTTCACATGCACTTTGTTTTTTTTAACACTGTCGGATATTGTTTATATTGCAAAAAAAAGAAGTAATTGACTCCTAATACATTTGGCAGGAGAAAGGTTCAAGTGTAAGGAAAAACGAGGGCGAGCAGTCCCAATATCTACACTTGACCTCAAATTTATGTAGGTTTCAAATACTACCTTGGCATACTGCCTTGCATACTGTCCTAATAATAATATATATTTGCAATGCATTTAAAAAAACATTCATCAGAACTGATTCACTGATTCTTCTTGTTGAGGATGGCGTTTCTTGCTTTGTTTGGTAGAAGTTTCCCCTTGCTGGCTCTGATTGAGAGATTTGATGTAATCGACCACTTCCTCTAGGTGCTTGCATTTGCCTTTAAGCTCTGCTATTTCTGCTGTCTGCTTGTCAATATCTCTTTGTTTGTATGCATTCTCGATTTTCATTTCTGCCCTTAGGTCCTTCAAAGCTTGATTGAACCTCCCAATCATAAACCTATTAGCCCTGCAGGATGGGCAACTTTCGTTCTTTCAGCTCTTTCTATTGGATTGCAGGCCATAATGATTCTTTGAGTGACTGTGTATTGTGTGCCTTTTTTACTTCTTCGGTGAGCACTCTTTATGAGATTCTTTCTCTCAGCTCCTCTGGAATGATTATGATTGATCAAATTGATGTTGCCTATTGCTTGAGGAGTATCCAACAACTTGCCTGAAGACCCAGAAATGCACTGAACTTGTTTTATGCCCAGAATGCGGACCAAGTCTTTGTCATGGGCTAACTGACAAGAAGTGTTGAAACTAAGATGGGGCTGAAGGAACGAGTGGGTGGAAACTGCACGATAAGTCTCTGCTTTTTCACTGAGGACCGTATGAACAAAGCGATGAGGTAAATTTGTTGGCAGAATGATAAAAGGGAAATGAGGAGGAAAGCAGAACCTGAGAATGCTGAGGTGCAGAAGTCTACACAGAGAGCTAGAAGTAACTAAGAGATGAAAGTAAGGAAGAGGAGAGAGCTTAAGATGATGGATAATGGGAATAGCAAGAGAACTATCTTTGAAACAGAACAACTGAAGATAAGCAAAAAAGGAAAAAATTGATTGTAATAAAGCTTCGATGCTATGAAGAGGCAGCGAACTAGATACTTCTGCCTTCTTATCGAACAAAGCGCTGATATTTAAGCTGGTATTGAGAATGTTGGACCTGTTGGTGCTCACTGAACTGCTTGTACTGTTGCTCCAAGAAATCATTCGGATACCATTTTTAAAACCATTGTTTTCCTGTAGCTTATCATTGAAAAGACAAATGCCAACTCTGCTCAGAGAATCAGGATGCATGTAGTCCCTGACTTTCGTGTGATAGAGATTTTTGTATTTTGAATGGATCTTATACTCAAAGTCCTAAAGATAGTGAATGAGTGCATCTGAGAACATATCTTCTTTTTTATTTGGAGTTGTACTCTTTTTGATTGGGATATTCTGGTCAAGATTTTCCCTCAAAATGATCATGCCTTTTTCCATTAATATTTTCTCTTTTCTCCAGGAGTCACGGGATGGGGAGGCAGAAAATTTCATTGTTTTCCTTAACACTTCCAATTGCTCTTTCAGTAGCCTTGTTAGGCAGGATGTCGGCCTCTTGATTTTGGTTTCTCAAAACATGTTTGAAAGTGATCTTTCCCAATCCTTTTATGTTCGATATGATCCTCTGGTACATTCTATTGATAGTTGTGTTGCTAGGATTTTTGTCTTTTATCATTGCTTCTATGACGATTGTAGAATCGCCTATTATTATAGGATCCTTGATTGCATATTTTTTTAAAATCCTTATGCCTAGGAGTAAGCTATATGCTTTGGCTTTGTTGTTTGTAGATTCTTCTAGGCCCCATTCATAAGATATAATCATTTCCCCATCCAGATCACAGATTATTCCTCCTGCACCTGATTTTCCTGGGTTGTTTTTTGAGGCCCCATCGAAAAAAAGACTAAAACTTTTTTGCCTTTTCCTCTATTCTTCAAATTCTTTTTCATTCATCCTTAATTTCCAATTCTTTGTTGTGAGTGCTTTCTTTGGTCCTGTTTCCCCTTGTTTTCTGAGATTATTTTGCCATAACAATCTCTTTCTTCTAGCTGGAGATTGTTTTGATCCACTGATGTCATTCCTTTGGAATTTAAAATTTCAGAAATTAAACTCCAAGTTTTTGAGAGGATTTTGCCAACTCTTGGGATTTGATCTTTAAATATAATTTTGTTTCTGGCTAACCAGATTTGCCAACACAAGAATGAGGCGAGACATTTCCAAATCCTGATTATTGTAGCCTTGTCCTTCTTTGGGTAAAGGTAGCTCTTCTCCCAAAATTTATAGAGATCTGGACGCTGGATTGTGAGGTCTATATTGGTTTCCAACGGGCTTGTGATCTGGTTCTAGCATTCTCTAGCAACTCTGCAATCCAAGAAAATGTGTTGAATTGACTCTTCCTCTGTCATACACATGACACATCTAGAAGGGCCTTGCATTCCTTTTTTTAAGTTGTCAAAGGTTAGAATTTTCCCTTTGAGGATTGTCCAAGTGAATGCTTTGATTTTAGGAAGGCATTCAGTTTTCCAAATTACCTTCCATAGACTCCATTCCTGTTGATTTTGCTGATCTTGGAGGATCTTATACCCTGTTTTTATTGTGTAGTCTCCTCCACTTGGATCCCACACGAAGTCATCCTCTTCCTCGCTGTTTATGGGTGCTGCCCTTGTGAGTTGAAGGTTTAGCTTCTCCCATTGCCCTTTTAAATTTGTTGGGATTAAAGGGATTATCCATTATAGCCAATTGTTCTAGTCCCAAGCTGAGATTGAGTGCAAAGAATTTAAGCCTCTTTCAGTCGTCCAAGTCTGTAAGCCTAGCAGATCCCTTTGAAGTTTTAGGGACTCTCTTCCCATTATTCTATCATCCCAAATTGCTATTGATTTCCCATTCCCTGGTTTTTTTGAGATATGGTGTCTAATAAGAGGGGTTATCTTCTTAACAAGTTTCCAAACTTATGTGCATAGTCTAACAAGAATGGATTCTGTTATTAACTTTATTTTGGGGTGATTCGGATATTTCATGGTAAGGATTTTTTCCCACCAGCTTTCCCTTCCACTTATCAATCTCCAAATTATTTTCATCCCTAGAGCAGCATTCATTAAGCCTGGTAAGCAAATTGAGAGGCCTCCCTGTTCATAAAGAAGAGTGACTTGGTCCCATGTTACTAAGCTGAATTTTTTATTCTCTTGCTTTCCTCCTTGCCATAAGAAACTTCTTATGATAAGTTCCATTTGTTTATGTGTGCTTGTCGGAGCCATAATTATCGCATATTGATATATAGGGGGAGTTGAAAGAAGTGCCTTGACCATAATCACTTTGCCAGCCACATTAAGCCACATCATTCCCCATTTTTGAATTTTTGTCTTTCATTTTTTCCTCTTGTTTGCTCCAGACTTCCGCTTTGACATTCTCCTTGGCTATTGGAAGCCCAAGGTAAGTAAAATGCATCCATCTTGTTTGCATTGGGATTTCCAAAATTTGAGAGATGTTCTGCATATTCTTGGGGGCGTATTCCAACCATAGATTCTATATTCTGTATTGTTTAGCATCCCTCCGGAGGCCTGAAGGAAGTCGTCCATAACTTTTTTAAATCTTCTTGCTATAATACTTGATGCCCCTCCCAGAAGGAGAGTGACATCGGCAAAAAGGGAATGGTTTACATTTTTGGCTCCTTTTGCTATTTGAATACCTGTAATTTTTTTTCCCTTTGATTTTCCAGGGTTGCACTTAGAGTTTCAGCCATGATAATATATAGAAACGGAGATAAAGGGCATCCTTGTCTAAGCCCTCTTGAGCTCTGGAAGAATTTACTAGGCCTACCATTTATTAGGGGGCTATCCATGGGGTTGAGATGCAAGCCTGTATGATCTCTATTATATTAGGGGAGAAACCAAACTTTTTTAGAACTATTGCTAAATATTTGTAGCTTACAAGATCAAAAGCATTTGCCATATCCAGCTTGACAATGATTCCTTTCTCTTTCCTTTGAATGCTGTTGTGGATGGCTTCCTGAACGATGATAACGTTGTCTATAATTTGCCATTTGGGGACAAAACCTCCCTGATTTTCCGAAATGATTTTAGGAAGGACTTTCTTGATTCTATTTGCAAGGGTTTTTGTGAGAATTTTGTAAGAGGATTTACAAAGAGAAATGGGTTTGAATCTGTTGAAAGTAGTTGGGTTGGCCTCTTTAGGAATAAGTGCTAGATATGAAGATTTTGTATTTTCTCCCACTTTTTTTTTTAAACATTTATTGCCGTGTCATGTAATCTTTTTTAATGATATTCCAATGTTGTCTATAGAAAGCAATTGTGAACCTGTCGGGCCCTGGAGCCTTATCCGGGTGAAGACTCCAAATTGCTTCCATCACTTCTTCTTCATAAGTATCTTTATTTATTTCTGCATTTTGTTCCTCACTTATTCTTTTTTGTATGTGTTGTAAAAAATCTTCATTGTCAACTTGCTGTTCATTTTCTGTTAGTAACCCTTTGAAGTGATTATGTGCTGCCAATTTTAAGTCTTCTACTCCTTTAATCTCTTGCCCATCCACTTGGATGTGATCTATCTGATTTCTGGCACATCTGATCTTCATTGAATTATGGAAAAAGGCAGTGTTTTTATCCCCTGAGTTCAGCCATAAACATCTGGACTTCATTCTGACCTCTTCTTCTTCCTTTCTATATTGCCTGTAGATTTTCCAAAATAATTTTTTTCTTGTAGGTAGTCCTGTTTATTTTCCTCTTTGTTTTCCTTTTCTTTTTGCATGTTGTCCATTCTTTTTGCAATTCTATTTTCTTTGCTTTGTTTCGAATGTCCTTCTCTCTTGCCCATTTTTTAAATTTCAGCCTCAAATTTTTTAACTTTGTTTCCCACACAAAATGAGTGGATCCTGTAACAGTGTAATGTTTATTGACCATCCCTCTAGGATTTGAGTTATGAAATCTTCATTGTTGTCCCAGCTTGAATTATATCTAAAAGGGAGCGGGCCTTGGTTCTCCAAAACGCCCAAACTAATTACTACTGGCTTGTGATTTGAGGCAGATATGTGGATGATCTTGGATTTAATGAGGAGAAATCAGCAACTATATTTTCTTGGACTAGAATTCTGTCCAGCCTTTCCTTGATATTACTCTTACCTATTCTTTTATTACTCCATGAATATTTCCCATTACTTGGGGGAATATCGATTAACTAATGATGCTCCATGATTTCTTCAAGAGCTTCTCTTGTTGGATCTCCATGAAAAATCCCTCCAAATTTTTCCTCTGAGTTTCTTATCAGATTTAGGTCCCCTTCAAGAATTATACTCTTGTTTTGTCTTTCTGTTAGTTCTTCTTTTATCGACTTCCAGCAATGCTCTTTATCCTTGTAGTGTTTTGGGGCATATACATTTATGATGCTGTAGATTTCCTTTGTATTGATATTTTTTAAGTCTGTTTTGATCCAATGTTTGCTGATTTTTGATTTGTTAGTTCCCATTTTCTTTTTTCCCATAATGTACATATTCCTCCTGATGCTCCTGTTGCCTCTAGCACTATTCCATCATAGTTTCTTATCTTTTGTATCAGTTTTCTATTTTCTTGACTGCTCGGTTTGGTCTCCTGGATCATGAGAATTTCTGGCACTTCTTTGGTTAATAGGTCTCTAGCTACATTGTCTTTAAAGGGAGTGCCTAGGCCGTGACAGTTCCAAGAGACCACTATCATTATTTACTGATTTGGTGGTGAGCAGTGCCCTTCCCTCTTTGCTGATTTTTCTCTTAATTTCCTGAATTTTTCCAAAGAAATGATTCCATTGGTTGCTGAGTCCCTAAGGCCATCTCTTTGGCCGCCACCTCATCCCTTATTTCCTTATTGAATTTTCTGCCTACATTTTTTGTTGTTCATTGGTTTGAGGATTTTCTTTAGCTTGATTTCTAGTTAAGATACGGTCCACCGAAGGAGGGGGAAGTGGGGAGCGGGGGATTGAAGGAGAGGGGGAAAGGGCTAAGAGGTTAATGGGTTGAGATGAGGCTTTGGGGGATGAAGGGCCTTCTCCCAAAGGCCCGAATGGATTTTGGGTTGTGAGAGGTGAAGGGATGATATTGGAGGGTGATTGGGTGGTGGTATCGATTGGGTGCTGTGGCTGTGATACAGTAGGTGTAGGCTGCTTGTTGGAGGGTTTTTTCCGTTTAACTTGCTCCCATGTGTTTTCTTTTTCTTCAACATTTTCATTTTCTTTTTTTTAAGACATCTATTTGCGAAATGGCCATACTCGTGACATACCTTACATTTGAATGGGATCTACTCATAGTCCAGTTGCTGAATGTGCATCCAATGATCCACCTTTATCTTTATTGCTTCGGGTAGTCCCTTTCCGAGATCCACTCCCACACATATTCTAGCGCATGCATGCATGTTATCCTTTGGTTCACATCTGTCTATATACTTGCCCACTGCATTTTTAAATGGCTTTGACAGATTCGTCTCCCCACGGTGTAACGGGAGATGGGGGTGTCTGACCCAGACGGGAACAGCACTTGGAACATCCATTTCCGGATCAAAATCAGGGTCCAGCGGTTTAGATATAGACCTCTGGAGTCCATAAAATATGGACCATTTCTGAAGATCAGATCTCTATCTTCCTTAGTTTCAAAAAGGAAGGTGAAGTATCCCCTTCCATAGATCCTTATAGCTATTTTTCCATTAATGGTTGTGCTCCAATTTCTTTCAACCCATTTTTGCACGGATTTGGGAGACGGCCATAAAGCCGTAAATTGTCCCACAAGTCCACAATCCGCAAGAGATAAGGTTGCTCTGCGAGGAAGAGCAAGAGGAAGAGAAATCTCTGGAATATCCTCAAGCTTCTTTACAAACTTACTGATTGTTGGCCTGTTCCTTGGAGCTCTTGTCGCTGCAATAAGAGAGGCAAAAGCTTCTTCGTTTTCTTCATTTGATGTGTGCCTGGTTGGTTGAGGATCACCCTCTTTTGAGGGATCCATGCTAAATGAGCCCAACAGCGGGAGGCTGCTGAGGAAGGACTGCGTGTGAGGGAACCCGCTAGGTCAAAAACATGTGCGCAACAGCTCCTTCAATCGCTCAATAAAAGGTGCCCTTTCACATGCACTTTGTTAACAATAATCCAAAACCTTTTTTTATATGAATGTCTTTTTCCACAACCCTAGATTTTTTTGTAAAACTTTTACCTTTTACTTCTTTTTTTCTTATTTACACGAATAAGAGTGGCCAAATGCCTAAATGCGATCAAGGACCTGAAGAATAGGAAGACCCCAATTATGTGTCCAATGGACAGATCAGACTAGCTCTAATACCAAATGATACAAAGAAAGTTCACTATCACACAATTATATTTAGAAAATTTGGGAAATGAGAATATCCATTATCAGACAAATAATATATATAAAATGTTTGAGTACAAGTGATATGATTGCACACAATGATGGGCCCCATATAAATATTAAGCAGGGGTGCCCTTTCATAAGGGTTCATGTCTTTTGAGACATGCCCTTTCATAATTTTCAATTATTCATAATTATTAATTATTATTATTATATTTCTATTATTTCTATTATTCCATATTCATATTCATAACAATGTCTTAGAAAAAGTTTAACATGATGTATTAGTTTTTCTTTTAGTCTATCAAAGGCCCCATTTTCAAATGGAATGACATCACAGATGTTGCCTCCATTGTCGTGATCACCTTCTGTTCATATGTACACAGATGTAATTTATGAATATGACCATGCCATTCTTCACACTTACATATATTGCTTTATGAGCTCTCATATTTACATGAGTTATGTGCATCCAGATAATGTATTTATTGCCAATAATTTAAGCATGTAACCATAAATTTTGTTTTTTGGGATTCAAGATTGGCATGGGGATTGCAAGTTTTGGTTGGTGACAACAGAATCCAGACAGGACCAAGACAACATATATATGGGGATCACATGATGTCAAGAACACGAATTCCATGAATAGATGGGTCTTGGACTGGAAGATGTGAATTGTGTGTAAAGACAAGCACTCCAAATGCTTCATTCTAGATTCAGTGCACAAGACTTTGTAATAAAACATTAGACAACTTTGAAGAACATGAGAGTTATTAAGGTATGCAGATATTGTGATATAATGCTTTGTTTTGATTTGTTCGTTGAATTCTTATATATGGTTCTATGGAAAAATACAAGGAAAGCAGAGTAAGCAGAATAAGCAAAATCTTGCATAGACCTTGTGATAACTATGGCAGCTCCAAGTTAATCTCCACAGAAAAAATGCGGTATGAAACGGATACATGAGAACCAGTCAGGATGAAGACTACATGGTTAAGGAAGGTCCATTTTGGGGAATCCGGGAAGAAAGATCCACTCCAGAAATTTTTTGCCGAACAGAGAAAGAAAGATCCACATAAGTTCTGCTTTTTATTTCTATTTAGGAAAAGGAAAAAGTGCAAACCCACTCACCAATAACAAATGGTTGTCTGTTTAAATCCTTCACTTTGGAAACTTGCAAAGAAGCCTCATCCAGGCGCAGTCCAGAAAAATGAGCATTAGAAGCAGCTTCCATCACATGTTCAACCTCTAATGTCACCATTGTCCTAGCTATGTCTGGCCTGCATTGGCAAAGAATTGTGCATTTAAAGAAAACCAAGAGCAATGAAAATAGATTAAGTTCAACACTGAGATGTCCACAAATGCTTAATAGTTTAGTAAATACATGCAAGTCAAATAATACTCAAATGATACAATAAATTAACAGAACCAGTCTGAAGCTGCCCCCATTTTTTTTTAATATTGAACATTTGTATTAACATAATACAAAACTGCCTTATAAAACCATTGCAAATGAGGCATTTATGTAATACCGCAACATTTGATACGTGTTGATGTCTGCAGATTTTCGTCTGATTATTGCACCAATAAATACACATGCAATTATATATATTATTTCAAAAACCACAAGCTTAAAACAAGATTGAGTCATTTAGCTGATGGTCATGCAAATGCAAACTACTGTAGACTCAAATGAGTTGGACTTGTTATTTGTCAAACTGATAAAGCAAACAAATCTAAGCAGAAATCATTTCCCAAGAAGTTGTATTTATATATAAAACATAATTGGTTTCAAGTTTACCTCAGGACTCTGGGAGTAATTAAAGGTCGATCTATTGCTTTTATATAATAAAAAATTGGGTTAAGTAATCAAATATTTTTTGATAAGGTAGACAATAAAAGCTCCTGATTGCAACCTTCATCAGAAAAAGAAAGGCAATTCATTGCACAGCAGATACCAAGGAAAAGACTATGAGGATGGGAAGTCAGATAGCTTTTCATTTTCGAAAAAATGTTTTATTAACTCTTGGAGTATTGGTAATGGATAATTCCATTTCTAGTATTGAAATAATTAATGCCATGATTCCATTAAAATACAATATGTTGCTTGTTTGATATAGTTATGAATAAATATGTATAAAAAATGTAAATATAAATAATAATAACAATCATAACAATGATTAATTAGTGATTAGTATAGAAGAGGCATGTCTCCAAGGACATGACCATTCATGAAGGGGCACCTGCCTACGTATATAAGCAGGCCCTCATTTGTAACATCTCATTATATATTCTCATTCATATATATATATATATATATCCTCAATGGACTTCTTCACTTTCCAAGTGCTATGAAGTAACTTGCGAGTACAAACTTTGTTCATAACATTTGGTATCAAAGTCGTGTTCTCCAATCCAGGTCTTTGGCCATCAACTCTTCATCAAAGTCGTTGTCGTTTAATCAAGGATTTTAACCAAACAAAGTTTTTGGAGGTTCTCCATTCTGCTGTCAAATCTTTGGCCATTTAATAAAAATTATATATAAAAAAAACTGTAAAAAAAAGAGTATAAATATATATAGTTAAAGATAAAAAATAAAAACAAAACTTATAAAAACAGATTTATTGAAAACAAAAGCAGTCGACTCGGCTTGTCGTCGTTGCTCGACCAACCGCATCCGTTGTCAGCGCCTATTGTCGACACGACCATGCTAGTATGTTTTCCACCACATCAGGATTGTCGACACCACCACTATTATTTACAACTGCTTCCCATCACCAACAGTCATGTCACGAAATACACCAACAAACAGTTGTCACCATTGACAAACGATTAGCAACCACAGTCCACAACATTGCCATCTCCAATTTGCTAACATCTTTCTCATTGTCCAGAAATTTAGAAATGTTGGGCTCAGCACACCAAGTGAACTCCAACCCTAGATCGCGTAAAGTTAGTGCCAAAGACCATTCAGACTATGTGGTCAAAAACTATGCACTGGACACCTCGTCAAAGCACAAGGTTCACACACTAGTTAATTTGTTGCTCATTTTCATCACAATCAGCGTGGGTCGATACGTTGCCACCATTTCCAAACATCCGCACGACCCTTCATAACATATTAAAAGGAATTATTTCCAACATTTAATTAATCCAAGAATACATCAATTAAACTAAGGGTTAAATCACTTATTTATAACAAATAATAACATTTAAATTAAGGTTTTTCAACTAAAAGAAACGGAAAAAATAAAAATAAATAAATACCAAGGAAAGAAAATAATATATATATATATATAGATAGATATATATATATACACATATATATATTTGAAATCCATTAATTACAACAACAAAAAAAAGTGGAAAAGAAAAGAACTAAAAGGAAAATGTATTCTTATATTCTCAAAGCTTATATAAGAGAAAAAAGGAAGAAGTCAAGATGAGTTCCACATATAAGTCAACATTTTGGACTAAATGTTTATTTTGTAAAATGGAAATTGGGTATTGTTGGATTCATAAAAATTGTGAAATATGTTGTCCAACATGTGGGAAATTATTTAGTACAGAAGAACGTATAGGTATTGAGTACATGCAAATGAAAAGATTAGAGAAAGAACTCGCAAATCTTGAAAAAAAATCGAGATATCAGAAAAGAAACATAAAGATCTCGAAGATATGTTTTACAACGTCTCAAAAGAAAAGGACGAGGAAATTTTGTGCCTAAGGGACCATAGTCAAAAATTACTTGCAAAGGGCTAGAAGTCCAAAGATACAAAGAAAAAATTAGAATAAGAAAATGAAAGTCTCAAGAAGAAATTCAATGAGAACCTATCAAAAAAGAAAAAAGAAAAATTGCACTTAAAAACCCTTAATCAAAAGTTATTAGAACAAATCAAAAATTTTGAAAAGGAAAAGCTTGTGCGTCAAAATGAAGTTGAATCAAAAATGGAAGAACTTTCACGTTTAAAAAATCATAACCAGAATCTGCTTACTCAAAATAAGAAAATTAAGGATGATAAGAAATCATTGAAAAACAAATTAAAAGAACTTATCAGGAAAAAAGTATGGATGTCTAAAGACATAACAGTACAAGTTGAAGAAAAAGGAACGAATATTGATCCAGTAAATATCACAACTCACAAAGATGACAAGCCAATTGAAGTAAAAACATATTCAGATGTTGCAATTCAAACGATGAAAAATCCAAGTGAAGATTATGTAACCAACTCAACAATAATAGTACTTGAAGTAAATCGAGGAATTACCACATGTATGATAAGGGAAAATCAAATCACAAGAACTCCTTATCAACATTTGAATCATACTACATAGAAGCAGACATCGCAATCAGTAGGCGTATATGTATCACTCAGAACGGAAACAACAAACTTATGTTTTGAAGAATATTGATATCAACAAAATCCAATCTTAGAATAACAATTTATTCCAGCTATCAAATAATTGCAAAATTCCACAGAAGATAGATTTAGGATGGTTAGATTCCTTCTTAGTTCAACAATTGTGTTTATCACTCAAAGGATCCTATCATCTTTTATTATCGAAGATGAAAACTCGAAAAATTCCAAAAGATATGAACAAATTACAAGACAAAGAAGTACAATGACACATCTTATTCGCAATAAGCTTTGAGGACAAAGCTTTCTAAAGAGGAAGGCCATGTTATGAATATAATATAAATAAAAATAATGTAAGTATAAATGATAATAACAATCATAATGAAAAATTAGCAATTAGTATAGAAGAGGCATGTCTCCAAGGACATGATCATTCATAAAGGGGCACCTGCCTAGGTATATAAGCAGGCCCTCATTTGCGTCAATCTCATCATATATTCTCAGTCATACCTTTTATATATATTTGTATCCTCAATAGACATCTTCAGTTTCCAAGTGTTCTGGAGTATTTAACTTGTGAGTATGAACTTTGTTTGTAACAATATAAAGCCATGATACATAACTTCTTGTCATAATTTGGGTATGTAATTTATGGTTCTCTAAACAACATAACAAGGATTGTCAATGCTATGCATTTGACTTCTTTCATGTTTTCCTTTCAATCATGTTGCACCCTGCAACATTTTGTCAAAGTGAAGCCATCAAAACTTCTTCTCTTCATCTTCCAAAGTGCTTGCTTACAACAAACTCCCCGCAAAACTTTTGTGGTTTGTTTCTCCTTTGGAATTGACATAAAAAGAAACTTTGGGAATTGAATTTGTGCATATGTTCATTCATTTAAACACATCTATAAGCAAACTAATACAATCCAAAATGCACCATCCATCCATATACTTTATCCTTATGTCATAGCCCCGTGAAAAGCTTCATGCCCCGTTAAATCATAGTTTTAGAAGGTTTAGAGATATAATTCTAGAAGAAACTAGCAAGTGTATTATAAAGTATGACCACCAATAAGTGCCACACCAATATTTGGAACTTTGGTTAACCATGCACTATCGTTGCCACCTAGAGACTTGCAAAACAATTAGAAAGCATCAAAAACTTACATTGAGTTGCAGACGATAAGTAAAAAAGCAGAGGTGTGTATACCAAGAAAAGATAATATCATATTAGTGTTTGGAGCTGATGTGATGGTGGGGCAGGTTATATCTCTCCAGGAAAACACTGTAATCAGGTGGATTTTGGTAGAAATACCTCAGAACTAACCTTAGTACTCTGGATAGAAAAGGAATGGATATGTTGGTTAGGTTTCATACTGTTTTCCGTATACCACCCAAGGCTGGCTAGCATTTTTCTTCAACTCTAGTTGGCAGCATAATAGGTCAAAGGAGACTGCTGGTACTGGGGTTCGACACATTTTCACTGCAGCGATGGACCCCTTTCTTTGATTTGTGCTCCTCTAACACAGCACACACCCTCTCTCACACACATCTTCTGGCCAAAATTCCCTGGTGTTTTTTGGAACAATGCTGGTACTGCATGTTTTAGAGTTTTTTTGAAGGATTACTTGGTCACAAAATTTTCTGGATTGCCATTTTATTTTTAGGGTTTCAAATCCTTCCTCATACCCCTTACCTGGGTTTACACACGAGATTCATTAACCTAATGGCCTTGTGATGATTATTTTACCTAATTAATGGGGTTGTTTACTTTTAGCCTTTAGGCAAACCTGATTTAGGAGCTTTTTATAAGCAAAGTATGTCATAAAGAGAGTTTTATATGTAAGTGTTACATCTTTACTTTCCAAGAATTGCTGAACTTGTAGGAGTAATAGATGTGATAGAAATATTCTAAATGATGTTAGTAACACAATTATCAGTCACACGTCTGCAGGTTCTGTCTCAATTTTCTCTATTGATAATCTATGGAGGATTTTTAACTTATCTGTGTGGATCTCATTTTTCCACACTATGGTATTTGTTCTCATGGGTCATCCTATATGTAGCACACTTTAGTGGTTCCTTCTTTCAGATCTCTACCAAATACCCATTTTGTCGATTGTGGAATTGTATTGGTACTATGGTGAATTGGGGAGTTTATATCTTCAAACAGCCCACGTTTAGCATTAAAGGGGTAAAGTTTGATATAAGGCATTCTCCTGGCCTCTTGTGCATCTTTAGGGAGGATGTTGTGCATAGGGCCAACACTATTTTGAGATGGGTATTCATTAACCATCTCACATCTTTTATGCTTGTATTTGAGCTAGTTATTTATAAACCCACTCTTATCTTATATTTGAGGCTTGAGCTCTCTTAGGTGCACCTATGTTGGGTATCTAGAAATCCACACACTTGTTGTATTTGAGTATGCTTGGTTGTATTCAAGCTCTTATATTTGGAGTTGGATAGTCTCACTGTCACTTCCAGTTATGGCTGATCTTATTTGAGGTGAGTACTCTTGTCTTCTCTCTATTACAAGATGTTTCTTTTGACATCACTTTATATGGACAATTTAGTACCACTTTTCTAGTGGATGTGTAGTATAGTAGGGATATACCTTCTCATCCTTATTCATTGGAAGCAAGTTAGAGATAATTGTTTCAAGCAAATGTGTAGTGTAAGTCACATGAAATATGGTGCAAAACCCAAGAACACAAGAAAAAGAGAGAAGCTTTAAGAAAGATCCGTTTTGCCAAAAAACCAAGCCACAGAAGGATGGAGAGCGTTGGTGGTAGACAGTGTAGAAACACCCAGAATTCTGCTGCTGTGCCACTAAAACCCTGGTTTCAGACCTCGGACAGCCCTAAAAATAGCACCAGACAAGGCAGGAAGAGTCATACTGACATTGACACCATGTTGAAAACACAATAAAATGATCTCTTCATCAAACTCTAATGACCTAATCCAATCATGTAGAAATATTTCAGATGTATCATAGCATTTATCAAGATTTGCACCCTTCAGCAAGACTGACATATACAACAAAAAATATAGCAATGCTGCAGTGAATTAGCATGAGAGAGAGAGAGAGAGAATATTAGAGAAGTATCATTAGTCACTTATCACACTTGATCCAGTAATGAAAAATGTATTTTCCAGATAAGGAGTGTATGTATATTTATACGCATCCTTCTAGGATTGGAGAACTAACCCCAAGAAGAAGACTAGGCCACCCTAGACATGAATGATAAAGTGGGTAACTTCCCCATATGTAGGCTCAATAAATCCCTCAATACACCAAGTAATGACTCGGCACATGGCCTTAAGAGAAGATCATCCATACTTTCAATAATATGGACAAGGTTAGTCCCTTGGTTCCTCAGCATATTGCACAAAGAGGCTCTATCTAAGGAGAGAAAGGCTAGGCATCAACCAATATTGGAGTTTACTATGAGAGTGTTTTCTGAAATGATAATATGAATGGGTCCCTATTGTTAGTCTCCATTAATGATGATAGGTTGTTCTAGTTTTGTACTGCTTTTTTCCTTCTCAGTAAATTTTTTTCCCAAGGAAACCCAAGGGATGTTTCTACACCTTCATGAAAAGCATCCCTAATAAACCCATAGGCATAGACTAGTGAACCTAACCCAAGGGAATTCAAACCAAACACCTGCCAACATGCAACTCGCCAAATGTCCAACAACATTGGCAACAACTCTTGAGCTATTCTATTGGACTCCTTGGTCAGCTGTATTGTTGTACATATAATTTGTTTGCCTTTTTGTGGCATAAGCTTGCAAACACTTCTACAGATTTACTGATGAGTTTGTGTATGGTGATGTTAAATTTAGTTAACAATGGTATGTTCTATGCTTAGCACAATTACTTCAATGTACTTTTAAGCAGCCCAATGACAATTTCCAAATTAGTTTCCAATAGCAATCACATTGATAGTAACTGTAGATAGAACATAAATAAAAAATGCAAAAGACTAGCCAAGATGAGAGGACACCAAATTTGGCAAATGCCAGGGAAAAACCCCAATGTGGGGAAAACCCTTTGATCAATTCTTCTTATTATTATATCAAATGTTCGGCAAAGAGGGAGAGTACAAAAGTCAAAATTGACTTGCCAAATCAAAGTCAAAACAACCCTGTCAAATCTACAGCCAATTGTAGTCAAACTCAACCCTAACCAGAAAGTCAAAGATGGTCAACGCAACATTCAAACAGTCCACTTGAAGCTCATTAAAACCTAGTCAAATTCAGCCTTCCTTACTGGTCAAAGTCGGCCCAAAACAATCTTGAAAATTGCAGTCAAACTTGGTCAACTCTGTGGTCAACCCTGCAGTCAGCCCTTCGTCAAAGTGCACAAAAATTCTCAGTTCCTGTGCCAAACTATACGTCTTGCAAAAAACGAAATTTTCCCACAAAATCATAGTCAAAGGATGAGTCAAAGTGCTCGATCAACGTTGGTCAAACTCCTGCAACAGTCCTAAAATTTGGCCCTGCAATTTTGCCCAAAAAATTCATCCTTCTGCCACACGTGTGAAAGAGAGAAGATCTGCCCAATAGTTGTGCAAACCAATGAGAGAAGGAGAGAGAAGAAATGTGTGTGATGATGATGCCAAATGAGGTGAGAAGGCACTTGTATTTATACAAGTCGTTGAGGGTGAAGAGTCACGCCCATTGGGCTTCATGAGCCTACATGATGATGTGGCCAACTTGAACAATTTGCACGTGTGGGCATAAATTCAAAAACACGCTTTTGCTTGTCCAAATTGGATGATCTTTATATCAATTTTGGTCTTCTCGAAAGAGAGGAATTTAATGCAATCATCATCTCCATTAAATCAGTTGCCCCAAGGTGACATTTGGCCCTAGTTTCCAATTTAAACACTCCCTCTCAACTAGGGAGAGTTCCACCTACCAATCCATCCATCATCACCGGTCATCACGCCATCTTGACGTCATGTACCATCTCTGAATCTCATCTCATCTCTGCTCTACTGAACACTGATATGAATAATGAAGAAGAATCGATCAAGAGTGAGTCACGAGACCTTACCACTCTCCACTGGCAAAATTCAATTCAGAGGTAGAACCTCAATCAGACTTGATCCCAGATCAAGTTGTTGAACACCAGAATCTGTTGAACCTCAATAAAACTAGGAATATTGTCGTTGTTGAGAATGGTGGTGATAAACACATCCCATGCTCTTGAAAGACCCCCAAGTGCAATGAGAGTGATCTCCCTGTCAACAATAACTTCTCCAATAGATAAAAGGTCATTCTTGATTTGTGTGATCCTCATGAAGTATGATTGGATGGACTCCCTCTTGATGTCCTTCAAATTGTTTTTGAGAAAGAGGATTTGATTTGCATTGTTCACTTTGAACATCCCAACCAGCTTATCATAAATTTCCTTAGAAGTTCCCAAATCAGAAATATAGGCAACCAAATGCTTTTGAATAAAATCAACCAAAATTTTCTTTGCTTTGACCTCATCATTTCTATACTTCGTCTTAGCAGCAGTTGGCTCCACCACTTTTCCCTACACATAGTCCAATACTTCATGCTCCTCCAAAGTTAGGTCCAAAGTCATTTTCCATGCATGGTAGTCATATTTGTCATTGAACTTGTCCTTAGTCTTGAAGTAAGATGAAGAAGCCATTGAAACTTGTCCAATAAACCTTATTGCTTTTCTCTCCCTTGCTTGGGCTTTGTCTTCACCTAAGCTCTGATATGTCCTATGCTTAGCACGATTACTTCAATGTACTTTTAAGCAAACCAATGACAATTTCCAAATTAGTCTCCAATAGCAATCACTTGACCATAAATCACATTGACAGTAACTGCAAATAGAACATAAATAAAAAATGCAATGGACCAGCCAAGACGAGAGGACACCAGATTTGGCAGATGCCAAGAAAAAACCCCAATGTGTGGAAAACCCTTTGATCAATTCTTCTTCTTATTATATCAAATGTTCAACAATGAGAGAGACTACAAAAGTCAAAATTGAGTTGCCAAATCAAGGTCAAAACAACCCTGTCAAATTTGCAGTCAAACTCAGCCCTTACCAGAAAGTCAAAGATGGTCAACACAATAGTCAAATAGTCCACTTCAAGCTCGATCAAACCCAGTCAAATTCGACCTTCCTTATTGGTCAAAGTTAGCCCAAAACAATCCTAAAAATTGCAGTCAAAATTGGTAAAATCTATAGTCAACCCTACAGTCAAAGTGCCCAGAGATTCTCAGTTCCTGTGCCAAACTATAAAGCTTGCAAAAAACAAAATTTTCCCACAAAAATCACAATCAAAGGATGAGTCAAAGTGTTCGGTCAACGTTGGTCAAACTCCTGCGACAATCCTAAAATTCGGCCCTACAATTTTACCCAGAAAATTCTTTCTTCTGCCACGTGTGAGAGAGAGAAGATCTGCCCAATAGTTGTATGAACCAATGAGAGAAGGAGAGAGAAGAAACGTGTGTAATGATGATACCAAATGAGGTGAGAGGGCACTTGTATTTATACAAGTCATTGAGGGTGAATAGTCACATCCATTGGGCTTCATGAGCCTACATGATGATGTGGCCGGCTTGAACAATTTGCACATGTGTGGGCATAAATTGAAAAACACACTTCTGCTTGTCTAAATTGGATGATCTTTATATCAATTTTGGTCCTCTCGAAAAGAGGAATTTAACGCAATCGTCATCTCCATCAAATGAGTTGTCCCAAGGTGGAATTTGGCCCTAGTTTCCAATTTTAACAGGTGAGTGTGAGAGTGGTATTAGAACAAAGGGAGATTGTCCCATAGAGTGATGAAGTTTGAAGCATTGAAAAAGTTGCAAACATACTAGATCAACTACCGGGGCAACATAATCCCCTGGGGGGGCAGTTCAATTGGCGATGGCCATGTAAATGAAGTATTATGTGCAAGGAGGTCCAATTGCCAATTCCTCGAGATATATATAAAAATTTAAATTTAAAAAAACAAACAAAAACACAAAACAATATTGGGGCAACATGGTAAAATGGGAGATCTCCAAGCTGCTTTGGCATTTGGCATTTGACGAGAGAAGGAAAGACCCTTGATTTTGACCTTTGAGCAACACAACGTTAAGAAAGAAGCAAGGCAATAATCCTTCGGATTTGAAGGATCCCCAGAGAAAAGGAAGAAGGGGTTGCTAGATAGATATTGCTTCGGAATGTTAGATAATTCAATAATTTGTTCTTTGCAGAGCTTGGTCGTAAAGATAGTAGATTTACCTTCCAGACCCATTTACAGTCACCATAAATGTATATTGATCTTTTGATACATATGAGTAATTATTGAAACAAATTCACCACTGACTTGGCTCTTAGCCAGCCAGCCATAGGATGATAGAATGTTATCCATACTATGACGACAATGCGGCCTGAGATACCAGCAAGACTTCGGATTGCATGAGACCTACCCTGATCAACCAATGTTTTGCTGAAAAATAAGTTTGAGGATTCGGCAACAAAACTAATAGATTGTTTGCACAGCTAACTGTTTTCCCTGAGAGATATAAAGTACTTCAATTCGTTCCAAGGATTGTCGCCTCTGTTAAAAGACATAACAGCAACAACCACAGTGAAGAAAGTCATTCCCACAGCTTTACAAGTGCACATTTGGTTTTGATCAAGCAGAGATTTGATTAGGCCCCTAGCAAGGAAAGTTCACACTGGCAGCTTAGAAAATTGCCAGTGAAAGTATCCAATTATTAGGAACAACAGAAAAGATCCCAACGAAATTTTGAACAGACAACAGGTGAAGGATGATAAACAAAATGACAGCTGCGAAGCCCAACTACAACTACATGTGGATGCGAGTCCTTAACCAAAATACAAGCCAGCCTGAAGTCAGCATGCAAAAATATGTAAGGACAAAGAAATCGGCTTCATTATATGTGAGGGAAAGTTTTCAGACAAGCTTATTCTCAATGAAGTCGGTAAGAATCCTTTGAAAATCGTTATGGAAACTAATTCACGGCTCGGTGAAAAGCGCCATTAATGGGATCAAAGCTCATATCTCAGTGGATAGAAAATGCATTTAAAAAATATGTCAAGAAATCACAGATTAGCATAGATTGTCCAAATTCGGTTTTTTCTCTCGATCATTGTCAATCACACATCTTTCAACCAAATTTGTTCAGGAAAAACTAAAACGAGCCCCATAATAAAGTTGCGTTTATGAAAATAAAATAGAAAATGCGCTTACAGGAGTGATTTGCCCGGACACTTCTCCTTCAGAAGGATGAGAGGCCTGCCGGTGATATACCAGCTCGTTTAATGTGAAACAAATCTGGCCCCTGGAAATTTCGTCCGGCCGGGACAGAAGCTGTGGCGAATATGTTTTATTCCAACCTTTATATAGAAAATATTAATCGTATAGATTCATCATTTTTAATAGATGTGTAAATTTTCAAATGTATATTGCCCATTAACCTTTGTAGATCCCTACTTTTTCCCCTTAGCGGAGTTTCTAATTATATCGAGATAACTTTAACGTGCTCAAAGAGGGTGTGGGCTTCGTCAGTTGTAAAGTGACTGCTTATTTGGTTTTCATTTGCCTTTTCTACGTAACTTCGGTATGTATGTAAAACCAATAGATTAATAAAGAGCGAGATTTAGTAAAAACAATTTAAGGATGAATAAATGTTAAAATAAAAGCAATGGGGACATGTTATTTTGGATAACTTTAATTAGTGGTCAAATTAGTATGTTTTTTGGGTGTTTTTTTAAGAATATAAATAATTTAAAAATAATTAAATAAAAATAAAAATAATCCAAAGATGTTATTTTGAATCATTTTTTGGGGTCATTTCTAACCTAAAAGTTTAAAAAGAATATATTTCAAAGTTAAAAAAATATTTCAAGTTTAAAAAGGTGAAAAAGAATATATTTCAAAGTTGCATTTTTAACCTAAAAGTTGAAAAAACATATTTCAAAGTTAAAATTTAAAAAAGGAATATATTTCAAAGTGGAAAAGAGAATATTAGTAAAGAGGATGATAAAAAAAAATAGAATACATTTTATTATGGGATTTTTTTTTTGTCTAGAATCTTAAAAATAAAATTTAAATTAAATGAAATGGATATGGAAGATTATTTATAATAAGTCATTGGGTTTTAATGGGTCTATATATTTATTAGAGTCACAAATAAAATTTATTAGATTTCAAAAACAATGGAATAGTATTATTTTTAATTTGATAATTTTATTGTAAATATTTTCCTAATATGATAGCACATTAATTTATATCAATGTGTTTTTGTGAACGCAAGGATGGAAATTACGGATGGAGATGGACCATCTCTCACGGCTTTTAGAATTTTGAAGTCGCGTCCTTGTAGCATATGCAAAGAAGAACCTAAC
This sequence comes from Pinus taeda, assembly GCA_000404065.3. NCBI lineage: Eukaryota > Viridiplantae > Streptophyta > Pinopsida > Pinales > Pinaceae > Pinus > Pinus taeda. The sequence goes on along the minus strand of APFE031416328.1, from coordinate 204,756 downwards.
TCCTTAATACAAAGTTCAACTCCTTAATACAAAGTTCAACAAGTTTACATAAAGATGACAGTTGACCTTGCCACCAAGGTGAAAATTAAGTGTGAGAAAGATGCAAGCATAGGATGAGTTGATCTTAGCATCGCCCTAAAATGACAAGCAATTCTCATTGCTAGTTTTGCCCATTTCTAAAAGGCTTAAGTCCTCAAAGCCTCCAAATGATGGATGGTAACCTATGCAATATATCCTCAATTACTAACTAGTTACTAGTAGGGCCAATTGATTATGACCGACATCCTTCTAATGTTAGCATGATTACTTCTTAGTGTTGCTTATGTTTATGGCATCACCCTTTGAGTTTTGGTGTCGTGTTCTTATGGACTTTAGTCCTTTAGCTACAATGCTTGAACTAGCAAATCTAACTTACATGCATTAAACACGAAAAAGTATAACCATTGACAAATATAAGCAAATAAAATTCCATTTTTAATAGAAAAATCCACAGAAAAAGAATGGTGATAATCTTATATGAGAGTTGTAAAAAGCAACTCATTTGCAAGGCAAGTAAATGTCAAATTCAAGTCGTTTGAACTTTGATAGCTCATCACAACCAAGTGTCAAGAGTGACTTTCCTCCTTACCAACTCCTCAATAAAGACAACTAAGATCCCCTAAGCCCTTGATTAACTACCTATATTAGCTTCTAGTCCTTACTTCTGAAGAATTCTCCCAGGAAAAATAGATGCATTGTCTCCTTCTCCTCTATCAAATTATTATATGCATATGATCCACTTATCGTTGTGCAAATTCCTTTTCTTTTACTTTTTTTTTAAGTTTTTCATAATTTATTTGTACTTGTTTTTATCATTTTTTAGTAGTCTCTACCTCGCCAGAGACTATAGCACTTGCCTCGTGGTCAATCTTCGTTGAATTTCAATTATTTTGCCTAGTTTTTGCAACTTTAACCAAAATTTTCAGGAAAATATTGAATATCTCTATTTTTGTGTAAATTCAAAAATAATTTTCTAATTTTTGGAAATCTTATTTCTAATTTTGCATTGGTTGAGCAAGCCTTGATGTGACATAATGCTGTTGGTGGAGGGGGTTTTATTTTCAGTATTTGTCAGTCCCTAACAATTAATTTTAAAGTAAAAATGGCTAATTTGTGAGTGGTCATTCCATCAGTGAGTGCTCTATTACTGACATTGTTATTGCTCTGCCCAATGATGCCAAAATTGACAAGTTTACAGGTTCCTTACGTAGGCGAAGGGGGAGGGGAGGTGTTGAACAAATCTCCATTTAAAACATTGTGCAGAGTGTGGAGACGCGGAGGAAGAAATCTTATTCTTCCTTTGCACATATGCACTTCACACTAGTAACAATACATACATACATACATACACACAGACACACAAATCTTATTCTTCCTTTGCACATATGCACTTCACACTAGTAACAATACATACATACATACATACACACAGACACACAACACACACACACACACACACACACACACACACATATATATATATAATATATATATATATATTATATATATATATATATATATATTTCTAAACACAAAGCTTGAAGCAAGAAAGGATGCCACTGCATCACCTAAAGACAAATACTCCTCTGCAGAGGTCTTGCATCGTACAATCAATTGTTGCAAGGATAATCGGGAGTTATTTATTTATATTATGTCCCAAATTCACACACCATTGTTACTAGTTCCAAGAACGTTTCTTATTACCTTACTGTCACTACTTGCCATTGTTTCCAGCATTTTCGATGAAGAAAACAAAATTTATCCTCATTAATAATGTTTGTTTTGACTGGGTACGTTTATAAATAAAAACAAAAAACAAGTCTTCCACTTATATATATGTTCAAAAATTAAATATCATCGAACACTTAATTTTTATATCATCAAAATTCAGAATCGAAGGTTCTTTTACTATATAAATATAATAAATATTACATCATTTGTAATATTGTGTGGCATCAATTGGAATCCATTTTTGTGAGTTCATGTCATTGTTAAGAAACATGTAACACATCTCGTCACTACCATTGTAGGGAAAAACCCATAACAAATATTTTTTCATGCCACACAGTGGCCCAAGTACTAAAATTCACATCTTGAGGTTGACAAAACATTGTATATTGATATAATTAGATCAAAACTTTTAACATTATCTTGCCAATTATATTTACATATATAAGAATTGTGGACTGTAGGTTGATTGTTAAGTGCCCAATCATGATTGTTGTGTGCAGTGTGTGGAGGAAGCTTTCATTGTGCTTCCTTTGTACCTCTGCACTATTCTTCATGAACATAACGCATCCTTGGAAGACTATATCACTCTTAGTGGGATGGAAAGCCAAGGCTGCAATTTAAGTTATGTTGATGGAAATTTAAGGTAGTCGCCTAGCTTTATCGCTTTCTTTGTTTGGTCCTTAGGGCTTTATTTCTTATCATATTGTCATAACTTCCACTTGTCATGAGAGGGTGGTGGTGGGGTTGAATTCAACATCCTAATGGATGTTGGGTCAAATTACAAAAAGAATATATGAGAACATGACATTATATATTATCTTTAGACTTTTAGTTTGAAATAATTTTGGTTTTTTGGGACGTGTATATAAAATTAACACAAATGTCTTTGATCCTTGATTTACTAGGTCAAACTTACTAGGAGAAGGAGAGCTCGAAAAGATGAAGAGTTGTTGTAGGAGTGAGAAGGAAGCAAAATGAAATCTTCCTCTGCACCTCATGTTACAGGTCTTTTTGTCACATCCACTCAAGGCCTAAAAACCATATCAATCAACATCCTTGAACACTTTGTCATAATCCCTTTGCAAATACCTAAGCATAATCTCTCCAAAAAGTGAGTTTATGGGATTATCTACTCCAAAAACATGTTTTTAGCCCCAGTGCACCCTATATGCATGTTCACTTGCTATGCTTGAAAGTTGCATAACTAAGCATATGCGTTGATCAGCGTAGGTTGCTCTACTCTGCAGGTGCACTGATTCTAGAATTTTGGGAAAAAAAATAAATCAAATCTTCTTCTTCCATAAGCTTATAAGGTGGTTTTAACCATTTACCATGGATAAATATCTTAAATTCCTATATGATCCTACTCTAGTGGTGTTATCTCTTATCCCTAGAGCTTATCTTCACTCATATGTGGATCTCAAGCCTAGAATGTTAAATCCTAAAATACCATGTTTACCCTATAAATTTACCGCCTCTTGTGGAGTCTAGGTTGGATTTTGGAGATTACTAGTGCCCTCATGTTGTTGCCTTGAGATTAAGAATCCATCCATTTATGCATTAAGGTTGAGTGTGAAGGCTTGCTTTGTGGCAAGGAAGGACAAGTCAATTGGGGAGACATCTACAAAGTCAGCTTATATATATGGTTGTGACTCTCTCCTTTATTCATTAATACAAAAAGCACTATGTTTTCCTATACTTGTGTCATGTTGATGCTTATGTATTTCAATGCCATGTTGACTCATTAATTAGAGAGTATTGGATTATGCTATGTGGATATTGTAGTTCCCTTTCTTGTTTTAGTCTTTGTTGCAGGTTCCATTTATAGAGTGAGGAGCTAAAGTTGGAGCTTACAAGAAAGGAGAAGAAGAGGACCTACCATAGATTCTAGGTAGGTTACTTTTATGTATTTCAATCTCTCTAAGGAAAATATAGATCCTTTTTCTCTTTGTTGTTCTAGATTAAAACACTAGATATAGGGATTCCATTTTTGTCCGCATAAGTGAATTTTCCACATAACAAATTAGCGACCATATTAGGGATCGACATTTACCTTAGTGGTTTCCTTGGCCTTAGCATTTTTTCACCTTTTAAAGTGACCTTAGTTGACTTATTCATACAATGATTGACCTTAATAAAACACATTTTTAAGCTTGGTAGGATTTCTTATGTCGTATTATGACCAAATTAGCCCTAGTGCACCCTATGTTTTGAGACAAAACACCGCAGTGCAGTATCTACTTTCTAGAAGTGCGATACAACACTCTGGTCCCCACACTACACCTGTGATGATCCAATAGAATGTAAAAAAATTGCATTTCTTTGCCTTGCTCTTTGATTTTCTTTGGTCCATAAAGTTTTTTTGAGTCTTTGAGTTCGTCTATGTCTTTGAAAAGCCATCATAGCATTTGCATTTGATTTTATTAGCCGTTGATGAGAATTTATTTGATATTTTATTGCTTCTTATCAATTAGGTATTTTCTAAACATTTGGCTTGATTGTTGATTAGTTTGAAGAAATTTATATTACAATCATGTTCTATGTGATTTTTTTTCTCAATGATCTAGCTGCATTTTAGTTTTCATTGCATTTGAAAACTAAAAGGAAAGAAAAAAAAGAGCATTATATTTGCATTACATGTAGGGTTTTGAATTCGAATTGGCACAGTTGCATTGAAAGATCTATTTAAGAAGCTTTGTTTTTTGTATTATTGTTTGTCTCTTCCCTCTCATAGATAGATCTTCATTGAAAATAAAAGAGTCTTTGTTATCATACTAGTTTCATGATAAGGAATTCAGGTGAACTCGTATCGCGAGCCTTGAAACTAAAACATAATTGAAGATCAACTTCTAAAATTTACTAAATCAATCTAAGGAGCATTTGGAACATTAACAACACACAAAGAGTTATAGGCTAGAGACATGTTTTGATGTCTTTAAACGCAAGAGTTGTTGTTACTTGTATGCGTTACATTTTGGGGGTGGTCAGTATTCCACATATGTAAGTATATTGAATCGTTCTCCATGTACCTTCAGGTATATCGGATGGCACTCCATGTATGGAGAGTATATTGGAATACTTCCTATCGTACAAGATGCATTAGAAAACACTACTGCGGACTACACTTCCACGTAGCTCCGAATATATTTTGAAAGTCCCATATAGGATGTTATCTTGCCCTAGGTAGCAGGGTCAATCGCCTTATCCATTGTGATACACCAAACATAGTGTTCAAGGATATTGCTTACACATACTGGAAATGATATTTCACAGTTCATAGTGACTTGGTAATCCTTTTCTGCCTAGTTGCCCCTTTGTTTTATTTTGTGTTTTTAAAGTTCTAAAAATATTAACTCATCATGGAAGAACACTTGCAACAACATCGTTGTGCACGTAGAATGCAAACATTACCTCCTCTACCTCCTAAAGAAACACCTGGTCGTCAAAAGAATAAAAAGACACAAACGACTGAAATTGGTACTTCGGAATATTCCCATTCTGACACTACGTCTAAAATTAATAAACCAGAATCATCACTTCCCATAAGTATTGTTCCTGAAATCACATCTTTACCTGTTGGTGAGTCCAACGTAGTCGAAACTAAAAACCTTGAAACTTCACTACCTGAGGTCATTGAACCCTAGTTTCTTGATTCAGATACATTACAACACGGGGTTATATAACCCGAGGAGACTCAGTTAACTCCAACTATTACTTCAGGGCCTTATCTTTCTCTTCCTCTCCCTTCAACCCAACCACAACTCGTATATTTTGGTCCCGGCGGAGAAGTAATTCCACCTGATCTTTGAGTATTGAGGAAATTACTAAAGAGTCTCGATCTTCATCTCCCATCCATTTGAGAGGAAATCCTCTTTATCAAGCTCATCCTTTTCATAATCCTCATACTGTAACACAAGCTCCTTCACTAACACTCCTCATTTAAATTCACCTTTGATTTTCCCTCGACAAACTTATTTGGTAATTTTAACCATGACTGAGCCAACAATGATTTCTCAACTCCTATCTACTATCATGAGTGAGTCAACCAAAGTTGCAGCTACTTCCATGTTTGTGACTTCACCAGAAGCCCATTTGTATGGTGGTCCATGGGTGCCACCTAGCTACCAGTCATTGTCTGGAACCTTTTCTCGTGCATCAACTAGTCCATGGACTTCTCCCTTGTCATCCTCGTTTGGAATATTATCTGGTACTTCTTTAATGAGCACATCACCATCTGTTCCACCTATTGCGCCCCAGGCTTCTCTAAAGAGGCAATATGGTTCATTTATTAGTGAATCGAGACATCTACAACAACCTACTCCATCCTACATTAGATACTCTCACCTTGTGGGGTAGTTTCATCCATATACTCCTTATCCCCTAGCAGGGGGCAACCTGTTGTTTTTGTGTATCCATATTCCAATCAAATGTCAAAAATAGATGCTCAATCTTATTCAAGTCCTCCATTCCCGGGAATGGCTCCTTGGAATCCTATGTTTCTTGTTCAATATCGTTTGGTTTTGAATCAACTTCCCACTTCCCAACCTACCTTGGTCACACCCCAGGTTCCCACTTGCCAACCTATTCAATCTACGCCTCAATGATCCAAGATCTTTTACTTACAGATGCATCGAAATTACATAAAACAAAGCTAATTAACCATGGAACTTAAAAGCACATAAACAATATAGAAATAACTAGAAGAACATGAAAACCATGACACAATGATTTGATTACGGATTTTGTCCAATTTGGACTATGTCTCTGGGCCCTGCTCAATAGTGGGGAGGTCTTCATTCATTAAGTGGCATAAAAAGAGATAAAAGTACAAGCAACATTCTTTACAATTATTATACCTCCAACTTGGAAGATGGACAAAGAATGGATATCCCAACTTCAAAAACAGACAGAACCACTAAAGTTCTGGCGGAAAATCGTGCAAAAATGCCTATCCAAACACCCAATTTGGATAATCGGGCCTTTTACAACTTCTTGGAACCTCCTTGTTGCTCAAGGCAAGGTCCCGACCTGCTGCCAAGGTCTAGGTCTATTGTACAAGAGATTATGAATTAATCAGCTAGTCCTTTTTGTCGTTCTCTGACACAAATGGTCCTTTAAATAAGCTAGCGGCAAATCCCTCACAACCCAGGAAGTTCCAAACAAACGTCAACGTTTAGCCAAGTTTAACAAGCAGTCGTTTTCCAACAGAGGTTCTCGGGCCGTGAATAGTACATAGGTAACAAACCCCCAAGTATAGGAAAAACCTCCATCGAACAGTCCATTCAAACCCTTCGTTTTAAACCTCCAATCTGTGGTCAATACAAAGAATCGGTGCTTCCTTGAACCCGACGGCTTTAATAGAGAATCAACAGTATTCACTGTCGGCAGTTCTTCATCAGCGTTCCCAACCGGTGAATAAACCAACCCATGCTTCAACGCTCTGCGATATGGTGGACCTGCCGAGATTATAAAACACAACATATAAAATTTCGGGTTTGGAAACCCCATCACAAATTGCAATTGGTGTGGAACTAAGGTTGGCACTCCTTGCTACCGCTTCCCTTCTGTACCATGATTGTGATATATATCTCATCGCAATTAGACTCTTCTGGGGGCCAATTCGTATCTACTAGCCCTTCTGCAATTGTGATATATCGCATCACAACTAGGCTCTATCTGGGGGCCGATTCTTGAACACTCGTTCCTCCTTCAACCTGCGATATGCAATATCGCAATCGCAGCCGGGATCCTATCAGGGCCGATTCTTCTTAAGCCGAAACCTCTTTTTTTGTGATAAGTGAAATGCGGGGACCCAATGGCAGCTTGCCACTTGGCGCTTCCCCATTCGCTGAGCTTTTTCCATGTCATCTCCTCCTACCACCTAGACAAGTCAAACATAAACTTTGGCTTGCTCTAACTTCTTCATATGAACTCAGATTCGAGTGTTGTTCACGCCATTGGAATCAGGATGATGAGCACTTCGACTCGATGCTAAGTTTAGCCAAATTCTACCACTTTTAGTTTTGAGCCTTTTAACATGTCACTAGTACTTTTTGAAGATCCACCTAGACCAATTCTCCCCACTAAGAGCTTTTGGACCACCAAAAGCATTTTCAGTCAATTGGTAAGTGAGGAAAATGATCCCTCACTTTGTTGGCTTATTGGGGCTTGACCCAAGTTCAAAGGTGATTTAGCCAAACAAATCTCGGTACTACTAGCCCTTTCGGCAACAATCCATGAAGCACGAACTGAGGTATCACCCGAAGTAGTATGGGAGGGTGCTAGAACTAGGTTTCCGCACCCTGGAGATGTCTGATGAGTTCAAGTGGTCCGCGGTTCGACCCTGCAGACACGTCGCTACGTGCACTTTCCTGTACCTCGCAGCCTGAGATGTTGCCTTCGTACAACCCTACTCAATGGCTAAATGTTGTTATTACCCAAGTCCTTACTAGTATCCCAATGTTAGTTGATTATTTTAGCTTGCTTGTGTGCTTTAAGTTGTACTTAACAACATAAATTATTCATACAGGTGCACGCAGTAAATAAACAATATATTTGCAATTTATATCAAACATGCATTAACCCAAGAATAGATACACTGAATTATGATAAAACTTCTATTTATTATCTCTTCCTCAGTTACAGACTCGACTTCGCCCTGCGCACTCAGCTACAGGGGTCTGCGCACTCAGCTGCGGACTACTAGGCCTCTGCGCACTCAGCTGCAGAGCCTTCTCCTACCCTACGACCCAAGACACACTTAGACACTTAGACTCTTGCTCTTCTCTTCTACTTCGCTATGCTTTCTTAGTTTTAAACTTAGAGCCTCGCTATATTTATACAATACCATGGTCCACGAACCATGGGTAGGCTGACATTACATTAAAAGACTAGGGCGGACAACCCTGTGACTCTATCATACATTTCGTGCTCCGTACCCACAATTCACGGAGTCTTTACAACAATATCGGGTCAAATCTTGGGCTTCATGCCCCAAAACATGCCTTGGGGGGATTCCATGCCCAACAGGCCCCCAACACAAACATCATGACTCGCCGTCAAGTCACTGGGATGGTGCGGCGATCTTGGCGTGGAGTCCCTCCAACTATTCTCAAATTGTGCTGAGGTCAACAGCGCACTGAGCTACTGCTTGCTGGATCTGCTGCATCTATTGTTCCGAGACCTCTGTGTCTGAATTGTTTCCATACATCTGTATCGGTATCCGCTGCATATGTTTATAGTCTCGCGCCTTTGTCTGGCTCCTCGGAGCGTGTAGACTGTGCTTATGTCGGATAGTCAGATAGCCGGCCCACCCGTGTAGGGCTTCAAGCGGCTGCCATTCACTTTTCCTGGGAAGAGTTCTCCATTTAGTTTAACTAGATGTATCGCGCCTCCGTCTGTGACCTCCTTAACCATGTATGGTCCTAGCCAATGCATTCTAAATTTTCTCGTAAAATTTTCAAACTTATTGTCGTATAGCAGCACTAAGTCATTTACCTTGAATGTGAGCAACTTAATATGGCAATCGTGCCAGGCATTTTCACGCTGCTTTTGTACCTGCGATGAAAACCAGCCAAGAATCATTCCTCCTCAAGTTCTTCCAATTACGTGAGCCTTTCCTCCAGATCTTTGTGGTCCATCATCCCTGTGAGCGCTGCTATGCACAGACTAAGTATGATTTATTCCATCGACATGATAACTTCCATGCCATAAACTAACTGGAAAGGTGTTTGTCCCATCAGTGTCTTGCACGTTGTCTTGTAAGCCCACAACACTACAGGTACGCATAGGTTCCAATCACTTCATTGTGCGTTGCACACTTTGGTCAGTGCAGTCTCCAGTATTTTGTTAAATGCTTCTACAGTCCCATTGGCTTGTGGGTGATACGGTGTACTTTTCTAATGATACACCTGGAAATCTTCTATGAGCGTGTTGATGGTTTCATTCAGCAAATGTGTTCCGTGATCACTCATTAAGATTTTCGGATAGCGAAATCGGGTCAACACGTTTTCAAACAAAAAGTTCGCAGTCGTAGCGGTCGTGCATTCTTTAACCGGTTGCGCTTCCACCCATCGTGTCAAGTACTCCGTGGTAGTGATGATTTAGCGCGCATCTGTCTTTCCCTGAGGATTGATAGGTCCCACAAAGTCGATTGCCCATTTCTTGAAAGGCTGCAGCGTCATTTGTGGATTCAATGGCATCTCGTCCCTTCGCAATGGTTTTTCGGTCCTTTGACATATATTGCAGGCCTTACAGTGTGCTTTTGAATCCTAGTGAAGGATTGGCCATCACAACCTTGCGCAAAGAATATTTTGTGTGGTCGCTTGTCCTGCATAGCGTCCTCCTACAACACCCCCATGTGCTTTCGCTAGGATCTGACTTCGTTCAAATTCAGGTACGTACCTTTGCAATATCTCATCATTTCCCATTTTATATAGGTGCCCCGCGATGACAAAAAGTCCGCCACACGCACCACCAATTCCTTCTTCTGTTGGATGGAGTATTCCTTCGGTCCGCTTGGTTTTATCATACTTCATTGTTCGTGCCATCTCCTTGCCCACTCCTGCTTGTTGGTCTTGTTTCCTATCACGAGGACGGTGTGTGTTCATGTAGGCTATGTACCATACGCCTGTGCCCATCTGGAGAGGTGGCCGCTCAGCTGTTTCGTCTGTCATACCCAACTTTCATCCTCATCTGGGGCTTTCCAAACCATATGAGCATCATCCTTTTGCATTCGCGCTAGTCCTGAAAACTTCTTTGATGCATACCCCACCACCTTGCAAGAGTAGTGCGTAGTACCCATTTCAGAGCATCGAAACGCTGCTGTTCCAGCACCTCTCTTTCAAATTTGGTCAGGAAATCATCCACTTCACTCAACCCATCATACATAGGTAGATCTCTTACCTCTGTTATCACACAGCGCAGTGACCTCATCATCATGTTGCAGTTGAGTGTGGCTACCTCATGTAACCGGTTCTGCCATCGTTATATTTCCTCGTCTGAATCTGAGGTGCAGGAGCTTTGGCGCTCCCACGAAATCCTGCCATCTACTGTTGGATTCACCTAGTCCTGCTCCCACATAGTTATCTTGTAGATACAGTCTAGATTGTCGTCACACGCTGGCTCTTTGTAGCACGATCCTTCTACAGGGTCTAAAGGTACCACTACGCGTAGTGACTTTTTCTCAAAAATCATCTTGCGCTTCTTTAGATTTATCACTCCATTCATGTCAGTGGCCCAATCTATCCCCAGTAGCGCAAGATAGGGATTTTTGTCATCAACAATCTCTATCACTTCGAAATCTGCAAGCGCGCTCGCACCTTCAATATCTACTGTTATTCCCTACAATCTTCCCATTGGTAGGATCTTTTGCTGGTTCGCCATTCATCATTAAATAGGAGATCATTGCAACGTGGGCCTGCCCATGCGCTCCCATGTCTTCTTTGGCAGGACGTTTGTGTCCGATCCTAGATCCAAAATCACTTGATCCATTTCATATTCCCCAATTTGTGCAGTCAATCTCATCTCCCTTCTTGTTCGCGTTGTGTGTTTCCCGAGCTTTCGAACTACGCGTGGTTCCCCTGATCCAGCACATCTAGTGATGAGTTATTGCAACCCCTTCACCGCTTTATTGTCGTGCAACAACTTCATGCATGTCTCCAGAAAGGTAGTGAGCATTGATGGGTCCATCTTTGGTCCTTGTTTGTCTTTACTACCTGAAGTGGAGGCCTCTGTGAAGCTCTTCTTAGCTTCCATGAATCTCTCCTTCACGTGCTCCAAATCAAGCTCTAGTTCCTTTGTTGGAACCTTGCGAACCCAGGCACTCTCTTCGAGTTGCTTTTCCTTGTCATCTCCTATAGTGATACCGCTTCGGAGCACGAAGTTTACATTCGGGTCCTCCTCGTGCAGCTCAAACCTCATCATTTACAGGTTCTGAGTCAAGGGAGGCTGGAGTGTTCCTTTATCGCGCAACCTTGACATCAGTGTGGGGCAGTCCTCCGTCTCATTATCAAACTAGGTACAATATAAACATGATGCTCTTGTCGAATTTGTACAATTGCGGGCATAATGCCTTGGCCCTCTGCAATTGTAAAAATTAGTTGTTTGCGACCCCTTCCTAGTTCCATTCCACCTTGACCTCGTCCGCGCCCCTAAAATCCAGTGCGTGACATCCCTGCATTTTGATCGAGGGCTTGCATTTCGGTCTAAACTCTGTAGGTAGGAGTCTGATCCATCACCAGTTCATAACTTCTACAGGTGCGCTCATTGTGGCCTACTGATCTACAGAAATTATAGAACAATTGTTGGGATTTTTGTGTATACTTATGTAATAGGTGGCAGTTATCTGTAGCATGCTTCCCTCTTATCTGACAAATCGCATACCATAATGCAGGTGTCGTGCTCGGTCCTGCTTGTGCGTCTGGTCTCAATGGCATTGGCCCTCCTCTCGCCAGGTAGCTCGTGAAGACTGGACAATGGTCCTTGTCATGTCCCTGGCCTTTGCACTTTATGCACCATACCTCCTTGTGCTCTTTTGGGCGAGTTGTCCTGTCTTGTTTCAAACTCTGCATCCCTAGACACAGGTTTTTCAACAATGCGTGGATCTGTTGGATTCCCATGTTAGGATCTTGTATCTAGGTCTCGTGGAGTCTCATTGCGATCTCCAAAGCTTCGGCTTGAGTGGATAGCTTTTGCTGTGATAGCACGGTCCTTAGATGCGGCGTTAGTGATGCTACAAACCATGCGCAGTGTTGCCCATCTGTGAAGGTCATGTTGGCTTCCTGAATCATACCCTTCAGCCTTTGATCTGGCTCCCAGGGGGTCTCACCTGGAAGCATCATGATTTCCTTAAACCCGATAATTGACTGTGTCTCCGATTTTGGCCTGCTAAATTCCCTGTTTAGCGTAGCTTGGATATCTGCAATCCCTGCCTTTGGATTGTCATTGGAATGCTTAATATACCACGTCAGTGCGCTATCCTGCAACACGCTTACCATTGTTGCCTTTTTTTTATGTTGTCATCCGTGACTCCTTGTGCTTCCCATACAACCTTTACCACGAACCAAAATTGGTTCGGATCTTCGTTCCCTACTCCTTTGAACACTGACAACTTTACCGCGCATGCCATATTGAACTGTGGTGGCGTGGGTGGAGATGGGGTGAAGATGGTGAAACTGGTGGTGGTGTAGGTGGGGGTGGTATGCGCTAATTCACTGCCTTATCACACTGATCACACTTCTTGGTGAAACTTTTGCGATCTCTTCCTCGCTTTCTCGCCGAGGTGAAATCAAGGAGCTAGTTTCTATATATGCACTACCTTCGTTTCTATAGATCCTCCCACTTAGCGTAGCCCGAAACATCAATTTATTCGCATAACCCGCTTTTCACACTGTAGCATTTTAATCCAAGTGTTTAAAGATTTAACATACTTACCTCGTGGTCCTTTGAGGAAGCGTCGTTCCACCTCGTTGTAGCTGACTGAAGTATCTACCGTGAACTCGGTGATGAACCCTCCTATAATTTGATCAAGCCAATGGTCCACAACGGGAGCGATCTTATCTTCCGATGCTTCTAGTTTGCGCACCAACTCTGGAGTCCACACAATAGGTTTGTCGAGCCTACACCTTCCTTGACTGTCTGCTATCTTCGCGATCCACTCATACAACTCAGAGGGGAAGGATGCAAAGACAATTTCATGGATTTCCATATATAAGTAGCACTCTAACCACTGTTCCTTTGATACTCATGGATTCTTGTTTTCTGCGCCACAAACTCGTGAATATTTATGTCCAGCCACTCTTCAATTTCTTTCTTTGTCAGATTCCAGTGACACAACATCAAAAATCTCTTATCCAGATCCTGGTCTTGGTAACGGGACCATTTGTTAGCTTGTTAGGGCCTGACCCAAGTTCAGAGGTGATTTAGCTAAACAAATCCTGGTACTACTGGCCCTTTCGGCAACAGTCCGCAAAGCGCGGACTGAGGTCCCACATGAAGTAGTATGGGAGGGTGCTAGAACCAGGTTTCCACACCCTGGAGATGTCTGATGAGTTCAAGTGTTCCACGGTTCGATCCTGCACGCACGTCGCTACGCGCACTTTCCCGTACCTTGTAGCCTCAGATGTTGCCTTCGCGCAGCCCTACTCGGGGGCCGAATGTTGTTATTACCCAAGTCCTTACTAGTATCCCAATGTCAGTTGATTATTTTAGCCTGCTTGCATGCTTTAAGTTATACTTAACAACATAAATTATTCATACAAGTGCGCACAATAAATAAACAGTATATTTGCAATTTATATCATACATGCATTAATCCAAGAATAGATACACATAATTATGATAAAACTTCTCTTTATTATTTCTTCCTCAGTTACAAACTTGACTCCACCCTGTGCACTCAGCTGCAGGGGTCCGCGCACTCAGCTGTGGACTACTAGGCCTCTGCGCACTCAGTTGTAAAGCCTTCTCCTACCCTATGACCCAAGACACACTTAGACACTTAAAATCTTGCTCTTCTCTTCTACTTCGCTATGTTTTCTTAGTTTTACGCTTAGAGCCTCACTATATTTATACAATCCCATGGTCCGCGGACCATGGGTAGGCCGAATTTACATTACAAGACTATGGCAGACAACCTTGTGACTCTATCATACATTTCGCGCTCCGCGCCTGCAATTCGCGGAGTCTTTACAACAATATCGGGTCAAAACTTGGGCTTTGAGCCCCAAAACATGCCTTGGAGGGATTCCATGCCCAACACACTTTCTCTTTCTCCATCCATTGAGCTTTACTCAGATGCATTCCTTTGAAGCCAACACGAATGTACTCCACATCTCCTCGTCATGAAGTTCTGGTTTTTCGGTTGAGTATGATATATTAGGGCAACTTATTTAGATACTCTGGTGCAAAAGCATCCACTGTAGGAATCTTTGTAACCTCTTTGCTATCCATAGTCAATGGAGGTTCATAAAGCTTCAGGTTTTCAACATTTACCACTGAGTACATTTGCGTATAAGCGGGCAAGTCAAGACGAAAATCATTGTCTCCAATTTTTGCCAATATGGTGAAGGGACCATATTGAATGGGTCTCAATTTCTTCCCTTCTCCCTTCATTCTGTCCTTTCTGATGTGGAGTCATACCTTGTCCCCAACTTGAAATTTATGGTCAACTTGGCGCTTATCATGTCGAGCTTTATACCAAGCTTGACTCTTCTCCAACTGCTCTTGTACTACCTGATGAATCACCTATATCTGTTGAATAAATTTATGTGATGTCCCTACCATCTAGTCCATTGCCATCCTCCTCTTTCCCAAAGACCATGTCCAAGGGATCTCTTGGTAGATAGCCAAAACATGTCTCAAATAGTGAGCTTTGTGTAGATGAATGTGTAGCTCGATTGTATGCATGTTGCACATAAGGAAGTTGCTCATCCCACAACTTGGGATGTTTTCCATAATAGCCTCATAACAAGTGTACCACAGTGCAGTTGACAACCTCTTTTTTCCCATCAGTCTATGGATGAAATTTCGTACTTCACTTAATCTTAGTGTCCATCATTCTCCACAAGTTGGTCCGAAACTCCCCAAGAAAGTGAGAGTCTCGATTTGACACAATAGATGTGGGCAACCCAAAATGGACCCAAACATGTTGAAAGAAAAGATAAGCAGTCTACTCAATAGTGACCTACTTTTTACAAGGCATTAAAATACATATTTTACTAAACGATCCACGACGACATACAAATAGTCGTGACCTTTCCTAGACATAGGCAAACCTCCTACAAAGTGCATGGACACACTTTCCCATGGTTGACTCGAAATAGGGAGTGGTGTGTAGAGCCCAAGTTTTCTATTAGAGGGCTTTGAAACAGAACATAATACATAACCCTTTACAAAGCGAGTCACGATGTTTTTCATATGAAGCCAAAAACAAAACCTTTGTAAATGACATAAAGTCTTTTCAATTCCAAAATGACTAGACACCAGAGAGGTATGAGCCTCTCGGATTACAAGAACCCTTTCCTCAATGGGTATGCACAGTTTGCTAAGGTGGTACAATAGATTTCGCTGCAAATGGTAATTGTACACTTGTGATCCACGAGTAAGTTTTGCATACATCTCTTTAAAATCATCATCATTAGCATATTGTTCAGCATAACTTTCTAACGATAAAGATTTTTTTTTCAAAACTACAGATGCAAAAATAGGAGGAGAAAGCATATCTGCTACTTTATTGCTAGCTCCCTTCTTGTATCTTATTACAAAATGAAACTGTCGGAGGAATCCCATCCATCTAAAGTGATGGGCTTGTTGAAGCTTGGTCTGTGACCGAAGGTACTACAAGGGTTGATGATCCGTATGGATGATAGTCGCCTTGTTGATCAAGTAGTGTTTCCACTTCTTTACACTTTGAACCAAGGCGTACAACTCCCCGTTGTAAGTGGGATAATTCACAACATCCTATGTTAAAGTCTCTAAATGGTAACATACAGGCTTCCTTTGCTGCATCAATACAGTGCCCATGGCATATCCACTGGCATTTGTTTCAATCTTAAAAGGTTGTTCAGGGTCTGGTAAGGCTATCACTGGTGTTGTGCTGATCTTCTCTTTCAGCGTGTCGAAGGATTTATGTTGCTTTCCTCCCCACTGAAAGGTCTGCTTCACACTGGTCAATGCATGCAAGGGGGTTGCGATAATAGAGAAGTTCGCAATGAACCTTCTCCAATATTGTATTGTGCCCAAAAACCTTAGGACCTCTGTAACATTTGTGGGCTCAGGCCATTTCATAATCGCATCTACTTTAGAGTGATCTATCCTCAATTGCCCATTACTGACTATGTGACCTAAATAAACCAGAGTGGTCTTCCCAATCACACTTTGACATTTTTACATACAATTTTTCACATTTCAGAACATCAAGCACTTTCTCCACATGACATACATGTTCATCCCATGTCCTACTATACACAAGAATATCATCCAAATATATAAGCAAAAAATGATTAAGAAAAGGCCTAAATAGATCATTCATTACCCTCATAAATGTGGTTGGAGTGTTGCACAGTCTGAATGGCATCACCATCCATTTGAACAACCCCTATTTGGTTTTGAACGCAATCTTCCAAACATCATGCCGTGCAATTCTAACATGGTGATATACACTATGCAAATCCAGTTTTGTAAAATAAACAACATTTTTTAACTAATCTAACAATTCATCAATGCAAGGGAGACGGTATCGATTCTTCACCGCAATCTTGTTTAATGCCCTGTACTCTACGCACATTCTCCATGTGTCATCTTTCTTTGGCACCAATACAATTGGTGAGCCACACGAAGAAGAACTCAATATGATGACTCCCTGATTTAGCAATTCCTGCATCTGTTTCTTGATCTCCTCCATCTTGGATTTCCTATTTTGGTGGCAATCCTCTCAGTTCCTGAAACAATCCATCATAGTTAGAAATAATTTCAAACAATTCTTTCTTATGATCAGGATCACAACCTTTTAAAGCGTTAGTCCTCCTGGCCTCTTTCGCTCTCACTACCATAAGCATGCACCCTTTACTGGAATTAACTAGTTGTTTAATCTATCCTGCAATGACAAGGATAGCACTAACTTTTGTATGATGAGATCTAACTATATATTCTACCCCATTTTTTTTGAGGTGGTATTTGTTTTCATGTCGAAAGAAAATTGCCTTTCTATCATATAAATACAGGCTTCCCAAGATGATTCCACAAATGTCCAAAGGCACAACATCTAACTCTACCTCATCAACTAATTTGGAAGCAATAACAAATATAGCCCTACACTGATTGGTTACCTACAATTTGGATTTATTGCTTACCCAACCAAGCAGGTATGGACTCAGATGAGGCTTAGTTTCAAGGCCTAACTTTTTCACTAAGGACTCTGAGATTAAGTTTGCTTGGGAACCTGAATTGAACAAAATTTCCACCTTTGTATGTTTTATGACAACTCTAATGTGGAATAACTCAATTCTCTTTCACTCATTACTTATAGGCTCATTCAAATAGCTAGTACTTGCAAGCGAATCAGAACTATCATTAACTAAATGAGTACCTTTTGCGCCCACGACTATGATCAATGTCTCATCATTGGAATCTAATCCAAGGTCATGCGTTGTTTCCACTGTCTTTTGCTTCCCCTTTCCGCTGAATCTCTTCGGTCTCAGCTTCGAATGTATCTTCCAACAGTGGTCCTCGTCATGACCATCTTTCTTGCAATGACTACAAGACAGTGTTGCTCCGTCCCCTTTCTTGGTTGCAACATTGTTCTTATCCTTCCCTTTGCCTTTCTTATGGAATTTTCCATGCTGAGGTTTGAATGGTGGTTTCTTGGCTTGATCATCTCTGTCATTCTTCCCTTGGATTTTAATATGAATAGCCTTTACATTGTCCGCGTCAATTATAGTAGGCTTGAACAGTAATAGTGAGTGTCTGATGTAACTATGTAGTGCACCTACATACTTAGTTACAGTCTCGGGTGAATCTAATGAGATGCCTAGATTCACCAAGCGAGAGCAGAGCCGCTCAGACGAAGTGATGCTAACTAGACTTTCGCCTCATCTTCTTCGATCTGCTGGATTCGGCAGTAAACCTCTATCTTTCTTATCCTGTTATTAAGTTTTTTCTGCACTACACTCTCCACTGTACATGGTCAGGTCAAACTTTACGTCTAACTTGAAGAACGGTTTCTTAGATGTCTTCTTGGAATTTCGATGAGAGTGATGAGAACTATCACTTGAAGAAGGAGAAGGATGAGGCTCTTCTCCACCACCTTCATGATTTGTTGACTTGTGGTCATTGACATCCTTCTTCTCATGCCCAAGCGCCTTCTCATACTCTACGAACAACTTATCTACTTTCCCTGCCATATTGTAGAATACCTTGCGGAAATTTTTTTCCTCTTCCCAATGAGCTTCTTCATCGGCCATGTTTCTTCTTTGTTGTGCATGTCCTGCTTCAGGATCAAAGGACTTAATCACTCCTTCTCCTTTTTGCAGCTTGTTCCGGGTTAGCATAAACTCCTGCAATTCACATCTACAAAGACCTGCTCTAATACCAAACTTGATCCAATATCTTTTACTTGCATATGCTATGAAATTACATAAAACAAAGCTAATTAAATAATGCAAAATAACCAAATAACATGAAAACCATGACACACTGATTTGATTACGAATTTCGTCCAATTTGGATTGCGTCTCCAGGCCCTACTCAATAGTGGGGAGGCCTTCATTCATTAAGTGGCATAAAAAGAGATAAAAGTATAAGAAACATTCTTTAAAATCCTTATACCTCCAAGCTAGTAGATGGACAAAGAATGGAGAGCCCAACTTCAAAAACAGATAGAACCACTGAACTCTTGGCGAAAAATCATGCAAAAATGCCTATCCAAACACCCAATTTGGATAATCGGGCCTTCTGCAACCTCTCGAAACCTCCCTGTTGTTCAAGGCGAGGTCCCGGCCTGCTGGCAGGGTTTAGGTCTATTGTACAAGAGATTCTGAATTAATTAGTTAGTCCTCTCTGTCATTCTCTGACACAAATGGTCCTTAAATAAGTTGACGAAAAATCCCTCACAACTCGGGCAATTCCAAACAAACGTCGAAGTTTAGCAAGCGGGCGTTTTCTAATAGAGTTTCTTGGGCCGTGAATAGTACGCAGGTAACAAGCCCCCAAGTATAGGAAAAACCTCCATCAAACAGTCCAAACATACCATTCGTTTTAAGCCTCAAATTTGCGGTCAATACAAAGAATCGATGATTCCCCGAACCCGATGGATTTAACAGAGAATCAACGGTCTTCTCTATTGGTGATTCTTCATCGGCGAATAAACCAACCCATGCTTCAATACTTTGCGATGTGGCAGACGCGCCAGGATTATAAAACACAACATATAAAATTTCAGTTCCAGAAACCCCATTACAAATCGCAATCGGCATGGAACCGATGTTGGAAATCCATGCTATCGCTCCCCTTATGCAAACTACAATTGCGATATACATTGCATCCTAACTAGACTCTACTGGGGGCCAATTTGTATCTACTAGCACTTCTGCAATTGCGATATGCGATATATCACATCGCAACTAGGCTCTATTGGGGGCCGATTCTTGAATACTCGTTCCTCCTCTGACCTGTGATATGCGATATCGCAATCGCAGCCAAGCCTGATTCTTCTTAAGTCGTGACACTTTTTCTACAATAAGCGAAATGCGGGGACCCAATGGCAGCCTGCCACTTGGCACTTCCACATTCGTTGAGCTTTTTCCATGTCAGCTCCTCCTGCCACTTGGACAAGTCAAACATAAACTTTGACTTGCTCTAACTTCTTCAGATGAACTCGAATTTGAGTGTTGTTCACACCATTAGAATCAAGATGACGAGCACTTCGATCTGATACTAAGTTTATCTAGATTCTGCCACTTCGAGTTTTGAGCCTTTTACCATGCCACTGGTACTTTTTGAAGATCCACCTAGATCACTCAACCTAGCCAATTTTTATATCAAGTAAGTCAACCTATCCAGGTTGTATCTCAAACACAACTTATTCCACTGATATTTGGGATTTCTCAAATCCCAACTACTCAACCTCTTCAAGAAGCATTATAAACCCCACCATTTGGTCAATCTATACCTAAAATGCAAGTATATGGTATGGCCTAAGTACCAACCAATCAACCTAATGTAGGGAAGATGCAAAATCCCTCAAAGCAACCTTTCCAAATCATCCCACAAATGCTTGTTGGTTAAACTACTATTTCACAAATGCCTTATCAAGGCCAACAAATTCAAACACAACCATTTCGACCTTTCCAAGGTTGTCAAGGAAATAGACCATCTAGCTATGCTTATCTTGGTTACAAAAATCCTCCTTATCCTGGAATGCAAATTTTGATTGCTCAACCCATTCTGTCATACCCAAGATATCCTCCACTAGATTGTAATAGGCAGTTGTCATTCGTTGCAACCCTTGAATTACCAGATTTAACCTAGCTAACAAATGACCCTATTTGTCATTCTCCTTGGTGGTCGATCATTCCTACCAAATTGTTGAGCGACATTCCAAAATCCAATGGAAATCCTGGAGAAGACCCATATACTCATGTTATGTCCTGGAGAAGACCCATATACTCATGTTATGGTGCTCATCTAACTCCTTAAATGATGATACAACTCATTTACGGATTTTCCAAAGGAATCTTACTAGTACGACAACTAAGTCGTACGTTGAATTTCCTTGAGCTTCATTTAACAATTTCAATGCCTTGGCAACCACCTTTTGACCCATTTTCAATTACCCATCTGATATGAAACTAGAACTGAACATTTAACCTCCTTGAAACAGTGTGACTCCACTCATATCTTTGATCATATTCATGATTGGAGGCGTTGGTGTCAAATGGTCAAAACTTTCATTCTTGGTCAGTTATTGGTTGTTTTATCAAATCTATTACCATCCATAATTGAAGACGTTGCTAAAGGTGGAGTTTTTACTAAAGAGAAAGTCATTTCTCGTGCCCAATAACTTAATTTGATTTATACTCAATCTAGCACACTTTATGACAAAATACCCAATGCTCCAAGACCTTAGCATCTTTTTCCACCACCTCCCACTAAAGAATCATATGTCGTTGATGATGTGGTTGGTTCTTTTGGTCAACAATCAGTGAGTAAACTATCTGGTTCATCTCCTGTCATGGCTACTCAAAACCCATCCTATGCTACTCTTGCGACTACTTTTGAGATTAATGTCGTTCAATCCACGAAAGGAAAATCTCAACAACCCAGAAGTAAGAATAAAGGTAAAGGAATGAAGAAGAAAACCAATTATTTGTAGAAAAAGCAAAATAATCAGTCCCTTGAGCACAAACGAAGGCCTCATTATCCTTGCCTTTTTTGTAATGAGGAACATTTTACTCGAGATTGTCTGCATCAAGCGGAAGTTAATCAATTCCTGAAGTCATCATCTAATGCGCCTGTTGTGTTAACCAATCCCTTTCCCAACCAAGAGACCAATATTGTTGCATGATATCTCGCTTATTCTTCCCAGGCTATGATGTTATCATCCACCAAACATAGAGACAAGAATATTGTGGCTACAAGAAATAAAGAATATAGTAACGTGAATTTCTCGACTAGTAACGTTACTGATCAACCTACCAATTCCACTCAATCTGTTTGGATCCTTCTCCAAATGTGATACTGACTAAATTAACCATTAAACCTCCCAAAGTCATCTTTCACAAATTCACAATCAATCCTCGTGCAAGAGCTGCACAAAATATTAACAGAGTTGAGGACTTGGCCCAAGCTCCTTCTGTTATGTCAACTCTCAAGGTATTGCAAAATTGTCCTGCCCAAAAGAGGTTTTTACTTGCGGCAATTGGAGGGATAGATCTATTAGCTTCTAATTTTGTGGTCTTTAATCATGAGAATCATACTCCCAAAATTCCACCCGAAGTGGCATTCATGATCCAAGTTATTGTTCGAATCAAAACTATCCATCAAAAATTGTGGATGAAGGTGCTCCGACCTATATCATGTCACTTTCTTGTTGGAAAGTTATTAATTCTCCTCAACTTAATTAGTTGACCACCACTCTTAAAGATTTTGATGGAAGAGATTTCAAACCTTACATAATTTTGAATACATTACAAGTATAATTAGCTGGCAAAACGGTTTCAGTAGAAGTTGAAGTTATAGATGGAACTTTGGATTATAACCTTCTACTTGGCTGTACATGGATTTATGCCATGGCAGCTGTTGTATCGACTTATTTCATGATTATTGCTTTCCCTCATTAGGGGGGCATCATCACCATCGACCAACTTACCTTTTTTGACAATAATTATCAAACTACTGGAAGCATACCACTTGTGCGTGAATCCCACAGTCATATCAACATGTTAGAGTTGGATTATTGAAAGATTCCTCTTTGATGGGAAATTTTTCACTCCCTCCTCCTGACTTTCCAAATCTGGCTCCCTTTGTTAATATGATTTCCTCTTATACTTTTCCATCTGATCCATGGATAGTACCAAACCTTTCCAATGTTGATACATTTGGTGACTGTGTTCCACTCAGTGCCATTGAGATTGAATATGAAGCCATTTTTTCGACCTGTTTGGGAAATTTTGATTTCAAGGTTGATCATTCCCAAGATTTTGGTTCATCTTCTAACCCTTTTGCCGGTACATTCTCTACTAATGAAAGCATCATGAAAATTATGATGTCAGATAATGCACCATGGGACGATAATCATCATCGTTCATCCTTGCCTGAAACCCTTGAGAATAATTTTGGACATATTTATTGAACCAATATTACTGAGACATTTAAGGATTGTGTCTCTATTCATGACGTCCATTCTGAGAATAACTTCACAAATATTCAAGAGACCATTCCTCTTGATATTTCAAAAAAACCCGGAGTTATAAAAAATGTCCATATTGGTGCATCTTGTTCTCCTACTGACATCAAGATTTATAAATCCCTTTTTCAAGAATTTCGCAGAGTTTTCACCTAGAAATATGAATAGATGCCTGGTATTGACTCGAATATTGTAGTACATAAAATTAAAATATATTCAGATGCTAATCTAGTTCGGCAACGCTTACGTCCGGTTCACCCCAAGAAGGTTGCTGCAATCACAACAAAGGTTGAACAAATTTTGTGTGATGGATTTATTTACCCAGTTCCTCTCACTAATTGGGTCTCTAACATTGCCCCTGTGATGAAGAAACAAGGAATGATTCGAGTATGCATTGACTATTGGGATATTAAACTTGCTTGCCCCAAAGACAAATATCCTACCTCGTTTATCGACCAAATTGTTGATGATTGTGCTGGAAGCGAAGTTTTTTCATTTATGGATGGTTTTTCCGGCTACAATCAAATCAACATACTCCCATTAGACCAACATAAGACATTTTATTTGTCCATGGGGCATGTTTTCATATCTAAAGCTCCCTTTCAGTTTGAAAAATGTTGTTGTGACTTTTTCAGAGGGCCATGAATTATGCCTTCCATGATATAAAACACATTGTACAACCTTATTTGGATGATTTACTTTCCCACTTCAAATATTGTGAGGATCATCCAATGCATCTAAGGTTGTTTTTCTACATTGTCGATATTACAATATCATATTAAACCCACACAAATGTGTTTTCTATGTCCAATCTGGTAAACTTCCCATCTTTGTTGTGTTGAAACAAGGAATATGTATCGATCCACTCAAAGCACAAACAATTCTTGACTTGCCTACACTTTCTTCACTTGTTCAGTTACAACACCTCCAAGGGGAGGCTAACTTGCTACGGAGTTTTTTCCTAAACTGCACAAAATCAATGAAAGGATTTACTCGCCTATTGAAAAAGGGGTTCCCTTCCATTGGGATGATACAACCCAAAAATATTTTGATGCTTTGAAAGATGTCCTTGTTCGCGCATCATTGTTGTATCCCACTGATTATCAACGCGACTATTTCCTATCTCTCTCATCCACTATTACCACCATTTCCATGGTATTGGTCCAAGAATATGACCTAGGGGATGAACATCCTATCTATTATTTGAGTCGAAATTTGAATAACACTAAGATAAAATATACTCACGTTGAAAAGTTAGCTTTGGAAGCTGTGCAAGGGCCACTACATTTTGCTTCGAAAGACTATGGTAGTTTCTGATTGCAACATGATGACATATATTTTGTCACAATGGTTACTGGGGGAAATACTATAAATGGATTGTTATTCTCCGGGAGTTTGATTTTCAATTTCTCAAATCCAATCTAACAAGTCCCTAGTCTTCGTTGAAATGATCTGTGACCTTCCCTCATCTGAAACTAAGGCTATGTCTGATGATTCTATTCATGATGAGTCATTGTTTCTAATTGATTCATCTGATCCCTTATATGGAGATGTCATTATATATCTCCAAACCCAATATTTATGGCCTAATACTTCTCACTCTGATCAAAAACATATTCGATACCAGGCTCGAAATTACATTATAATTGGTGACACACTCTATCGATGTGGTGTCGGTATGATCTTTAGACGATGCCTCACTCATGAGGAGGTCGAGAAAGATTTGAACAAGTTTCACACTAGAGCATATGGTGGACATATGTCTAGCTATGGCACCGCCCAAATAAAATTATGAGTCAGTTGCTTTTTGGCCCACCATGTTTCGAGATTGTATCCTTCTCGCCCAAAAATGTCATGCTCACCAGATCTATGATCGTAAAGATCGTGATGTTCCTACTCCTATGCATCTTGTTACCATCGCTAGTCCCTTTGAAAAATGGGGCATTGACTTCATGATATGTAACCCTCATTTTGACCGGGGTGCATGGCTACATCATTATGATTGTAGATTATTTTATTGAATGGGCTGAAGTGATGCCTATTATTAACAACACCAACGAAACAATTACGTTATTTCCTTTCAATCATGTCATTATTTGATTTGGTGTGTCGCAAGTTATTGTTACGAACCATGGGAAACATTTATAAAATCACATGATGTCTGAACTTATCCTCAAGTTGGGCTTTCAACCTAACAACTTGAGTCCCTATTACCCATAGGCCAATGGGGAAGTAGAAGCCATTAACAAGGTTTTGAAAAAAATGTTGCAACGCATGATATGGATTCATAAAACGAATTGAAACCTCATTCTTTTTTCATCTTTTTGGGCACATTGAACATTTTTTTGGACTACCACTTGATTTACAACCTTCTAGTCAGTGTATGGTCTAGAAGAAATCCTTCCCATCGAATGTGATATTCCATCCTTAAAGCTTGTCGTTGAGCTTCTTCTCGCAACTTTCATAGAAGAGGAGTGTTTTTTGCATCTAACGCACTTATATGCAACTTGATGTGATGTCGCAATGGCCAATGAGGGCCATAAGAAATGCATTAAAGCACATAAAGACAAAAATGTTAAACCTCGTGCCTTCTTGAAAGGTGACCTAGTCCTTTTGTATGATCAAGAAGTCGATAAGTTAGCGATTGGGAAGCTCGGATGTGTCTAGGCCCATATATAGTCAAACATGTACTTGCAAATAGGAATGTCCAATCAGAAGGTATCAGTTTCTGATAGATTAGCATAAATTATCCAGTTGGAAGGTTCTCCATGTACGTAAGTATATCAGATCATTCTCCACATACCTTTAAGAATATCAGATGGCGCTCCACATATGAAAAGTATAGTGGAATACTTCCTATTGTACAAGACAAATTAGACAACACTACTACAGATTGTGCTTCGACGTACCTATGGGTATATTTTGGAAGTCCCCTATAAGTTGTTACCCTGTCCTAGGTAACTGAGTTGGCCGCCTTGTCCACTGTCATACACTGAACACAGAGTTTGGGGATATTGCCTACACATACTGGAAACAATATTCTGAAGTTCACAATGACTTGGTAATCCTTTTCTGCCTAATTACCCCTTTGTTTTATTTTGTATTTTTAAAGTTCTAAAATTTATTATCTCATCATGGAAGAACACCTGCAACAACCTCGTCATTCCTGTAGAATGCAAAGATTGCCTCCTCTACCTCCTAAGGCAACACCTGGTCGTCGAAAGAATAAAAAGACACAAACTATTGAAACTAGTACTTCAGAAGCTTCCCCTTGTGGCACTACGTCTGAAATTAATCAACCAGAATCATCACTTCCCATAAGTACTGGTCCTGAAATCACATCTTTACTAGCTGGTGAGTCCAACGCGTTGAAAACTAAAAACCTTGAAACTTCACTACCTGAGGTCATTGAACCTAAGTTTCCTGATTTAGATACATTACAACATGGGGTTATATAACTTGAGGAGCCTCAGTTAACTGAAGCTATTACTTCAGGGCCTTATCTTTCTCTTCCTCTACCTTCGACACAACCACAACACATATATTTTGGTCCCAACGAAGAAGTACTTCCACTTGATCTTTTGATTATTGAGGAAATTACTGAAGAGTCTCGACCTTCATCTCCCATCCATTTGAGAGGGACTCCTCTTTATCAAGCTCATACTTTTCATAAACCTCATACTTTAATATAAGCTCCTTCACCTAGCACTCCTCATTTTAACTCACCTTTGAGTTTCCCTCGACAAACTTATTTGGGAAGTTTAACCATGACTAAGTCAACAACGGTTTCTCAACCCATATCTACTATCATGAGTGAGTGAACCGAAGTTGCAAATACTTCCTTGTTTGTGACTTCACCAGAAACCCATTTGTATGGTGGTCCGTTGGTGCTACCTGGCTACCAGTCATTATCTAGAACCTTTTCTGGTACGTCGACTAGTCCATGGACTAGTCAAAGTCTAGATAAAGTTAGCAGTTCTTGTTTGTTTGTTACTAGGGTTCTTTGAAGTCTAGGGAGATTTCTCTTATCCGCAATAGGGATAAGTGCACATAAGAAATTGGTGACTCTACTGAGGAACGTCTTGTTCTCTTCCATCTCCTTGTTTTTTTATTCTCGAACCTTTTTGATAGTTGTATATAAGTCTTGACAAGTTAATGATCTTTCAATTTTTGTGATTCGTTTGGATACTTTTTTTTTTTTTTTTCTTTGAGTTTCTTGACCTATGCGGTTTTTGTTTAGAAACAAAGTGCACATCTGCATAGATTACCTTTAGCACCAATTTGTATACGCACTGTAATTTACTGTCTGCCAGTGCATACTCTAAGAATTTTTGAAAAAATAGATTTTCCTCTTGTTAAAGTTTGATTTTTTGTTTTTTAAGGTTTCATTACACTTGACTAGTCCTCTAGTAAGTCTCTGTGTGTTTGATCGAGTGTTGTGAAGGAGTTTTCTTGAGATTTTTCTCTTTTCAAGGATTGAAAGGTAGGGTTTCTCAAGAATTAGTATTTTGATGAGATGTGCTTCTTGTGTTTCATTGAAACAAAAGTCATTTTTATTCTAGTATTGAATTTTAATCATAATTACACTTTAAGCATTGACTTCATAACATTCATTCAAGCATTTTCATTTTAAGGATTTCATTGGGTGTTTTGAATTTGATTTCCTTTGGTCATCGCTCAAAGGTTTGTCTCAGTTTCTTAACAATTTTTGAATTGTGTCTAAGTGTTAATCACCTTTGAGTGTCATTCTTTTTTATCTCTGGAATTCTCACCCGATTTCCTTTATTTACACTTGATTGGTTCTTTAGTTGTTTTAGTGAAGACAAATAGTCTTGTTGTTCTATTGTTGATTCAGAATAATCTTATGTTTGTTTTCAAGAATTCTTTTGCATAGATTACATTTGCACGGTTAGAATTATCATTTCATGAACGTAAATTGTGCACAAATTACATTTGCATAGTTTGCAAGCAAATTGTGCATAGATTACATTGCGTGGTTTGCAACTTAGAGCTTTGAATTGCATTGAAAAATTAGAAGTGGTACATTCTGGAGTTAATATTTTAAAGAAGAACCTCTTTACCTACTCTAGCTAGAATTCATCGAAATGAAGAGATTACAAATTTCATATTTGATGCATTAGAGTTTTGAGTCAAGTCATAATACAATTAGTTTCACGTCCATTTACCCTTTGAGTAAATAACAACTTAATAACACAACATTAATAAAATTCATCTAGAATTTTTATTATTTTTAGGGCTCTTTCCACCTACAGTAGATTAGGTTGTAGGGCTTTGAAATAGGGAAGTGAGTAAACTTTACAAAGTTGTAGACAAACATTAGAATCTTGCGATAGGGAGATAAATCCACTTATTACAATTTTGCTCTAGGAATCTCCCCTTACAGGGGAGTCAAGCACAAGATCATATCAGACCTGATGAAGTGATCGCACCCTCTTCATTAGCTATCGTACAATGATTTACACGTATTACAAATGATGCCGAAAGGTACTTGGGGTCACTTGAAAGTAAACGTCCATTTAACCATGTTAAGGATCTTTAAGGGGATTGAGCTTTGCTACTCCGCCCTTACCTGTACATCTGATCTGCAACTTTCCCACAGGTTGAATTGTTGTAGTTGGTAACCTTAGGGACCATAATCTTAGGGCTATTACCTGAGGTGATGACGAAGGGGAGGTCGTAATGTACCTGGAACAACCGTTGACTAGACTCACTTGGACTTTTTGGAGGGTAACCTTCACTCGGGATGGCATAAGTGAAGTTACTTGCACCAGATTATTTCATTAACTTGGTTGTCAGTGTAACTGGTTCCATCCTCTCTATCATTATTCAGTTTTCACTTTGATCTCTGCGACATTGGATTTCATTACCAGCTAGTGATTTTGTCGTGAAAAGTTTGCTTGCATGGTTTGACTCTTTAGATTTACCAGCGTGTGTTATATGTTTGCTTTTATTTTTTTACAAGACCTTGGGTTTGGATTGTGAATATTATTTAATTCTAATAATAAAAATTATTTGGATTGAATCTAATCGCTACCAATCCGGAAGTTACCGACCAAGGAATCCTCATTAACGAGAATCCTAGTCCTTTTCCCAATATCGTAAATATCGATCCTCCTTATATAGACACATTGTCACTTCCCAGATTCACGATAAGTTTATGGTTGTTCTCAACTTATTTAATTCCAAATACTCCAATTGTACCAGCTCAACCGAGTTTTTCATCTCAATCGAGTTCATCATCTCAACATCACTAACCTATTTTTGACCCTTTACCTTATTCAACCAACATATCCTTCTCCCTTTCTTCCTCTTCGCTTGGTAAAAGCCTTGATGATAGTAACTAGGTGATCAAGAAGAAGGAGAAAGGGAAGAAGAAGAAGAAACAAGATAAGAAAGTAGACAACCAACCAACCATGGCTGTAAGTATTGGTAATGTTGAGGAAACTTATATAATGCACCGTAAGCCCAAATACCCTTGCTAGCTTTGTACGGGTGACCATTTCCTTATCAATTGTCCTGGTATTCCTAAGGTCTTGGAAGTATGGTCAAATAATTCTCATAAACTGACTGTTGATTCATCAACCAATGATTCTCAAATTCTAGGGAAAAAGGTTAAAGTTAGTTTTCCTTGTAGGTTATGCAAGGGAATCATCATAGTCACCTTTGTCCTCACATGGATGAAGCCCCAAAATTGTTGGAAAAAAATATTGTTTCACAAAAACAACTTCCAACTAATTACTATAAACTTTCTCCCCACCTACCATCAGTTGAAGAAGTAATTGATCTAAATCCAAGTACAGCCAATCCCACTCTTCCATTGGAGAGTGAAAAATGTATCACTTAGGTTAATGGACCATTTGTTGATCGAGAGGTCAAATTGATTCCATCTTCGGTCGACTCCACTCTCCCTTTAGAGAGTGAACTTCATACTGCTCAGTTTCTTCATGTTACCTCAGACTCTTCTACACATGGGGGAATTTCATCTGTTTCTTTTGAACCCCATCCAAGTAATGAGGCTATTCATTTTGATTGGAGAAGATTTACAAAACCTTGTCTTCCTTCTTCCACCCCTTTCAAAATCATTATGAAATCACATGGTAAGAATGTGTGGTGCACAAATAAAAATGAAGGTGCTTGTATTAGTATTTTATCCTCGACTACTTGGCAAGCTTTGGGTTCTCCTCAGCTTGTGCATATTACACAAAATATGTTAGCTTTTAACATAACCATTAGAGAGCCTTTAGGGATTCCTCCTAAGTTACCTATTACTCTGGAAGGTAAAACTATGTGTATTGATCTTATGGTAGTCCAAGGTCCCTTGGATTGCAATTTTCTCCTTGGGAAAGACTATGTCTATGCCATGAAAGTTGTCGTATCGACACTCTTTCATGTGATGTCCTTCCCTCATAATGGAAACATTGTGATGGTTGATCAACTTTCATACGTTGATCTTGCTTCAACTACTTGTCATTTGATACCCCTGAATGTTCCTTATATGGAAGTGGTTCCTACCCCACCATGGGTTAATTATGTGGCAACCTATCCCATGTTTTCAATTACCAATGCAAGCGAGCCTCTCACTATCTGCCCGATTTCTTTTGACTTAAATATGGTAACTGACATGGTTAAAACTTCAATGGGGGAATTTGAATACAATTCTTATCCCTATTGATCCTCTTGACATGTGTTCCTTCCAGAGAACTGTTCTTCCATTTGATGAAAACCTTTTAGAAGCCATGATAAAGGGGTGTCCCTTAACATGTGTTTCTTCCATTTGGAAGTCATGAAACATACCCTATGAAGATGTTTCATTTCTTGTGTCAACCTCATTAAAAATGAAACAAATTATATGAGCATAGTTCAATAAGAAAGTATCTAACGACACCTATAATATTAATTAATATGTTATTAAAATAATAAGATGGAAATTTGAGAGGGGCAACAAGAGCAGGAGGGGTATTGATAAACCTTGGTGGATCAAAGAAATTTGATTTCTCGTGGGGATTAGGGCACACAACAAATAATTAAGTTAAATATTATGCTTTTTTCATGGGGCTTCATTTGACAAACTCAAGCCACGTTACCAAATGTATTGTCCTAGGAGACTGAAAGATTGTTATCAAAGCTATGTAAGATCACAAAGTGAACACTTATTTAGAAATGGATCAAAACTTTGTTAGAGTTCAATAAGGAACTCTAAATTTCGAAGAAATACAATTTTTTTACATCCTTTAGATACATAGTGATAATTTTGATTCTCTAGCTAAAGAGGTAGCCCCCCTTCCGCAAGGGAGTCCTCCTAGCCTTATTTGAAAATCAAGATATCCATCTTACTTAAGAATCCTTAATTTCAAGAAATTATGTCTCGAAAATTGATTTCCTCTCTCAATTTTTTTTCATCCACTTGAATCATTTAACTAAACTAATAGTAAGTAATACTACTACTTGAAATTAATCCTATAGGGTTAGCTTCAATTGGTTGAGTCCCCATCGTTAAATCACCTTTTCTATTGAGAGGTCATAGGTTCAATCCTCTTAACACTCTCGAGGTTAGGCTTTATGGTTGAGCCAACAGGAAGTGATCCCTTCGAGTGGATCTTCTTGGTACAAATATTTCATGGACATGTTGGTCACCGATCTTTGGGGTACATGAACCACATAGAAAAAAATAATGCCAGTTGAAATAAATGAATGCTATCAAAATATTTTTCTTAAATAATAATAATAAATAAATAGAGTAAAATATCAAAATAAATAATAATGGATAGTCTGAATAAATTATATTTTATTAATAAAACAAAAAGGGTAAAAATAAGTGAAGATAAATATATGAAAATGCTAAATCAAGAAAAAGGTTAAAAAAGAATTGCATGATTACATGTGGATGGATTTTATGCATAGACTTTATTTATATGTATGGACAAATAATTTTATTTAATGGAGGAGGCATGAGGGCTTCCCTAGGGGAGCAATACCATACCATGTGCATTGATATTGGGGGATGTATATTGAGGTAAAAATGATATAATATATTGAGCATATAATCATGGGTAAAGGGTTTTTATATTGGCAGGTATAAAAAATGGAGCTCAAAGTTAATGAAAAATATAAAGGGGCATAAAAAATGTTAATGAAAAATGGAGACTTACAATATATAGTGAAAGTAGGGGTTTTATAAATTGGGAAGGTGTATTGGCTTCGTATTGTTAGGGGGTTAAATAATGTGATTTTTAGAGGTATTTTCCAATATGTAGTCAAATTAAGGATCTTTTTTAGTATGTCATGAACACATGTGATATGCCAGAGGTTCATTGAGTGAAGCCTCGTGGGTGCAGGAGAGGGGGGTGAAACGTCTCTTTTTCTTGGGAAAATTCTTGGAAAGTAAAGATTAGACATTGGCATGGGTAGTTGATTGACAACTTGGAGTCTCTTAGGTGTCTTGATAGAAGGGTTGGTTGGGAGAAGAGCCATCCCTCACACTTGGTTGTGGTTATCATCATTAAAGTTTGGAGCACTTCGGTTTTACATTCACCTACGTTGTTAGTGAGTTATTTTTTGCAACTCTTATGTAATATTCTCACTACTCTCTTTTCATGTGGATTATGTAATTAATAACAAAATTTCCTTTACTTTTATTAGTTAGTCATTGCAAATTTTAGTGTTTCATTTGTGTTTAATGCATGCAAGCTAGATTTGTTAGTTCAAGCATAACATATTATATCAAAACATCAATGTAACCCTTGAGACTTATGTGCCCTTATAAAACTTTATGTGTGTATAAATTTGTTAGAAATATATGTTTTGTAGATTGAATTGTGAACTTTGCATGCATGAGAAATAAGTTTTTGTTTTTTGTTTTTTGTTTTTTGTTTTTTTGTTTTTTGTTTTTTTGTTTTGTTTTGTTTGTTTGTTTGTTTGTTTGTTTTTTTTTTTTTTTAAATTAATCATTAGATGTCTATCCTACTTTGAATGACAAGAATTTAAGTATCAAACTTTATCGCGTTGAATAACATCACATTATCTTGTTACACTACATTCCCTATATAACTTTGTCGAGATTCTAACTCCTATCAATGTTTATTTGCATTATATTTATTGGTTACTAGTTGGTTGTTACATTTCTCTTAATCTTAACACGGTCAAGCCATCAAATTTAACCATTTCAATACAATTTACAAATATGTTATGCCAATGAGAAAATCATATTTTATTTTTTCCTCAAACTTTAACATGGTTACTTCTCCTCATATTCCCATTCTATTACTATTCTACTTAA
This sequence comes from Pinus taeda, assembly GCA_000404065.3. Lineage (NCBI taxonomy): Eukaryota > Viridiplantae > Streptophyta > Pinopsida > Pinales > Pinaceae > Pinus > Pinus taeda. The sequence goes on along the minus strand of APFE031416328.1, from coordinate 171,286 downwards.
ATAAAACACCTTTTGCGACAAGCTAACAATATTATTCAAAACCACTACAAACGAATAGATGGTTTAGAGTAAACAAAGTCTTATTAGTCCCCGCCTGAGGGACTATAGTGATCGCAATAGTGTTGACTCGTTATCAATCTAAGTTGAATACTCAACATACAATCCATTTTACCCATTTAAAGAAAGTATTTTTTAAAATAATACATTTAAAATTATTTAACTTTAATGTGATTGGACAACGATGTTTGAAACCTTATTGAGAGCTTCATAGTTTTTGATGTATTCATGCTTTTGTGTAAAGTAAGATAACCAAAGTTGTTTTTTCTTGTATGCATGTAAAGTTTGGGTTAAAATTATGTCGGGTTGGCTTTTCCTATGATGGATAGAACTAATGCCACGTTCAAGTTAGAATTATCCTCGAACTAATGCTACCTTCAACTTAGCATTTATTTTTTTCACTTGCAAAAGGTGCCATACACTTGCAACCTCTCAACTCTTACTTCCACCTCTCAACTTCCACTCCCACCTATTAGCTTCGACATACACCACCAACATGGCGCGAAAATTAACGAAAGGCTTCTCATTAACACTTGTAGGTGTATTTTTTTTTTATGAATGATGGCTAAGGCTCTACCTTCTCTGCAAGATATTCTTTGGTTGATATCAAGTAGCAAACCATAGCTTCTTTAGTTGCAACGATCATATTTTTAATGTTCCTAAACAAGAAATTAAGTGATAAACAAAGCAAGCAAACATTCCAGCAATAAAAAATGTGAAATACACATTAGGCGCCCCATGGAAACGTTGGAAATAAAGAATTGTTGAGCCATTTTATTAAATCATCAAGGGAAAATACTATGGTAAATGGAATGGTGCACCTGGGATTGTCTCTAAGGACAAGCGTGACAAAACCCAGGTGAGAAAATGTTGATATGAAGGCTACCCAACTGCTGCATTAAACTAAACTGTGCTACCTAGAAACTGTGTTGTCTTCTAGGAACCAAAGGGCTAGATTCACTGCTTATTGTGCTAAAAAAATTATAAAACTTCAGCTCCCATATCCTCAACCAAAACCCACCAAAACCCAGGAAGGGTTTGGCCTAGTTTAGACTTCTGAAATTCGATCCCCAAGGAGCCTGACCTCTTCTGCAACTGATAAACTCGGCCTAATTGAGTGAAGTTGGGAAAACTCCCAAAAATTACCCCAAATCACTAGGATTAGTCCTCCTATGAATTTCCTTCCTTACCACTGTGATTCTGGTGTTGTGGCTCTTTCCCTCAAGACCCACGTGATACCTAGACTGGCCCTCTGTGTTGTCCTCCAAGGATATAATTCAGAATGCCTGTTTGTTTCACTCACTTGCTCCAAAAATCCTCCCAAGTGCTAACCCAATGATGCCCTTTGAAGCTCCTGGTTCCTCTGGCTAAAGGCTCTTCCAATGAAGCTCTATCCTCAACTGTGTGTTCCCTATTTGCTGGTCCAAAAATACGCACTAATGGATGATGACTAAATGGGCTGGCTGTGAATACTCCCTGGTGCTCCTCAGGATGCTATGAAACTACCTTCCTAGGGTGGCACTCGTTGTCCTCCAAAGGTAAGGTTGAATCTCCCGCTTAAGATATTTGTGGTTGAACAGCCAATTGACTCGGCTAAGCAGCTCGAGAAAACAGTCAAGTGATTTTCGATATGCAAGAACGAATGATGCCAAAAGTGAGTATCTCTTCCTTCTTATGACTTCGTGGGCCTCCCTTTGCCTCATGTGGGCCCCTCCAATAGCTATATGAACTCCCTCCAAGGAAATTCAAATTTCCCAATACGCTTTCCCATGTGGGTGGCCCCACCTTCCACTAGCAAAATAATTTGGTTGTATTTCTCCTAAGTTCCTAAATTGAAACCGCTTGGGTCCTTTTCCTTAGAAAAATTGTATAAAATTGTGTAGAGACAAAACCTATTACAAATTCTTTTGGGAAGTGACATGATAGTCCTCCCCTCCCAAATGTTGCTTGCCCTCAAGCAACTTCAGAGCTGGGTGCTCTAGAATGTGTTCACCCACCCAGGTGGCATCCTCATCTGGAAAGTTCTTCCAACAAACCAAGAACTCCTTGATGCTCCTACTCCTCAGCTTCCTCTCCCGCTTCTCCAAAATGGCCTCATGCTCCAAAACCAGTTGGCCCTCATCATCCAATGGGGGTAACTCTATTGTTGTTGTCATATGTTGTCCCAACACCTTTTTAAGGCATGAGACATGGAATATGTTGTGAATCTTTCTCCTCGGAGGCAACTCCAACTCGTAGGCCACCTCCCCAACTCACCTGACTATGTTATATGGCTCATAAAAATGGGGTTGTAGCTTCTCATCCCCCTTCTGCTTCAATGTGGATTGCTTGTACGGATGTAACCAGAGATACACCAAATCCCCCCCTCGAAATGTCTCTCAATTCGGTGCTGATTTATGTAAACCTTTTGTTGTTTCTCTATTGTCAGTAAGTTGTCCTTAAGAGCCTTGAGGATGTCTTAGCTCTCTTGGATCCAATATTTGGCCTTTGGAGCCTAGTTATCTCCAAAAACAATGTCAGCAAAAGATAATGCATCATAACCATACAAGGCATGAAAAGGAGCCATATTGATGGACATGTGATGGGTGGTATTGTAGCAATACTTGCCCAAATGTAGGCATTGAATCCAAGCCCTCTGCTGCCCAGTCACATAGTTCCTCAGGTACCCCTCCAGCCACTGATTAACTCGCTCGGTCTAGCCATCTGTCTTGGGGTGGTAACTCATGTTAGGGGTGAGCTCGGTACCATCCAACCTAAAGAGCTCTTGCCAGAAGCATCCCATGAGCCTATTATCCTTGTCACTCACAATGTTCTTAGGAAGCCCGTACAACTGGAAGATCTCCTTAAAGAACAAATCTGCAACCTATGAAGCCGAATATCTGGTATGGATGGCGAAAAAGTGGGCATACTTGGTCAATTGGTTGACCACTACATAAATGCAGTCCTTGCCCTATACTGTGGGGAGCCCCGTGATAAAATCCATGGAGATACTCTCCCATTTCCCCTCAAGGATGTTGTAATAATCCTGTAGGATGAATCAACTCCCCTTTGTTCCTCTGACATGCCTCACTCTCATGTATGTGTTTCAGCACATCCCCCTTGAGGCCCTTCCATGTGAAGTGCTCCATGACTTCCATGTATGTTTTCCTGAACCCTTGGTGCCCTCATAATGGTGAGTCATGTGTTGCTTAGAGCACTCTCTCCCTCAACTGCTAGTTGGGAACTAGAAATATGCATGCCTTGTAGTAGATGACCTCATCCATCACCCAGTAGCACTCATCTATGTGGGTACACTCCAGAATCTCGCATGTCCTCCCGTACTTGGAATACTCCCCCAATAATTGGGCCTTCCAGTCATGGCAGATGCTCATGAGTGATAGGCCTATGGGTCTTTGGGATAGGGAATAATCCACCATGTTGTGTTTCCCTCGCACATAATCTATGCTAAAATCATAAGCTTGCACCTTGCTGACCCATATTTGTTGTCTGTCGTTGATGCAAGAGCATTCAACGCAAGGAAAATCATTGTATTTTAGTAGCCATAAGGGGGTCAAGTGTTTTAAGGAAGTTGGTTTCCTAAGTCTCAAATTAGTGCGATATTTAGGCTTTTAAGTGATTAGAATAGGAATTAATTAGATGTGTGAGGATGTTTGTAAATGCTCTCGAATAAAGGAGAACATGAGTGGTTAATAATGACAAGAGAGTTAGAAGCCAATTACAACTCTAAAGGTAGTTTCATGATTCGAGGAACTAGAGAGAGTTCTTAGGAATTAATTGAAGTTTAGAAGTGGACATAGAGGACATCTAGGAGTTAGTTTAGTAGATCTAGGATTTGAACCAAAATTAGTTCAACATAAATGTTCTGGTATAAATGTAAGCCTACGGGCAGAGTAAAGGGGAGGAGGCCACTGATATTGAAGATCAAGCCTGTGAGACAGAGGGTCTCGATATGTAATCAATTGTTTATATTCATGTATATAAAGGTTTATTCCAGAACTACATAAATGTGTGAATGGATATCAAATGATTGAATTATGTGAAAATTGTGTATTCTATAACAGAGGTTGCAGGTAGAGTTCTGTAGAACTACGCAGAGGAGAGAATGATTTAGAGGAATCATAATGCGTCTTTGAATCCAATTGGAGAATCAGAGTGGAGGTCTGGAGAGGTAGCGAAGTGAGAATTCGTAGAGGAGTTAAGCTCAGAGGAAGTTGAGCAGCGGAAGCGGAAGGTTGAAACCTTGAAGAAAAAACCCAACCCATAAGAAAAACACTGAGGAATGAATTAAAGTCAAGGCAAAGGGACAAACAAAGAGGTGAGTCATCGATACATAGGAATCGTTGGATCTCGAAGATCAACGACGTAGGCGACAAAGAACGAGAACCAGCGATTTGATAGATCAACGGTCATCTCACGGTGCAAGAGCACGCAAGATAGTCGGCGAAAAGGTGGATTTATATATGGAAGTGGTATTTCGAGCGAGGTCTTAATGGTAAGTGGTATGGAAGGGTGAGCGCCCGATTCCACTCACCATTCGACATGTAGCACAAAGGTGGTGAGAAGAAACCGCTTTATTGTGTGGTTAATCCCCGTGCCCATTGTCTACCCGAAACCAATATTAATCGTCGGATATGATGGACGAAGATCGATGGAAGGGTCGTCGTTCTGCTTTGTTGATCGGTTGAAATTCCAATCGTCAGATCGAGTCTAGATTGATGGTCATAATTTGATCACTAATCAGAGTTTGAATGGAGAGCACAATGGAAAGACGATGGATGAGTGCAGACCTGATATGGTTATAAGCGCAGTTTTATATGATTTGAAATCTGAAGGGTAGGTTAATTGCATATCGGATGGGGAGGAGGTGTGTGTTAATGTGACCTCAGAGAGCCCCAATTGCGATCAACGATAAAGGGGAAACCTTGGAAACTGTTCAAGGCTTTAAAAAAGGCGGAAGGTAAGTTATGCATGTTTATTTCTATTTACAATAGAAATAAAGCGACAATAGGGGGTTTTACAGGTTAAGTCCGCATTAACCAAAGTTTATAGAGGGTTTTGTTATATATATGCGACAATAATGTTATGAAGGCTTAATTTGCGACTTATGGGTTTAAAATAAGGTTTATAAGGGTGGATAGAGTTCCAATAGAAAGAAATGAAAGACTGGGCTATTGTAATGAATGGTTCCGTTGAGTTAATAAGGGGGACTTAACTATTGATGGTTGAATATTTTTACTCCTTAGAGAGTTAATTTCCTGGAACTAATGTGCTTATGCATTGTATATGCATACTGTGGGTGTAAGTGGGGGTGTGGAGCTGTAACTAGGGTCTCTTTCACCTCTAATTATCCCACATTAATAAGTCAATCTGGGAACGTTTTGTTATTGCAAAGAGTATCTCCATTCGAGGCTATTCGTCAGAGTAATGCTTAGTAGTACAGCGTTCAGAAAATACAAGAGTAAACGGATGCTAAACTATGACTAAATTACTTCAAAAGGATAAAATCACACAAGGCAGCGTATTAGTCAAGGGTGCGGAAGCGATAACCCATCCCTCTAGAAACTGATGGAAAGGAAATTAGAGCATGGACCATAGGTCTGGGAGCTAGGCAGCGACTGCTGAGGCTCACTACAACCTTAGACCTTCTCTCACACCAAAGCAGCAAATGCAAGTAAATGGAATGGCAGAAAGTAAAATAGAACAGCAAATAGGAAATGAAACAACAAGTCTAAAATGGAACGACAGTAAATGGAACAACAATCAAAAGAACTAAGTCTCGCGAGTCAGAACCAAATTGCTCTATTGAACCAAACTCACACTCTGCGATGAAATAACAATCTTCTCTCTTAAGGCAAATTGGATGGAATGTACTTTATGGAACAACACTCATTGATGAATTATGGAACAACAATAATCGATCATATATGCACACCTCACACTAATATAGTAATATGACAATTAAGGATAATACGACTATGTTTCCAAATAGAATAACATCACTTTCGGATTCCAATAATCGGGATCTCAAATGAATCCAATAACAGTAATATTCAGTACAGACGCTCTGTAACAGAAATAGTTGGTTTAGACTAATAACATGCAATCAACTCTGAAAAGATTCAATCATTGCAATGCAGAGTCACTACACGGATTTCCTGAAAGAACCATTAATGAATTAATCGTAGCAGAGCATGGAATAGCACATGAAAAAGCATATCAGATTACCGAGCAATAAAGATAAGCAAACCACGCAGAAATCAAGTTATAATGATACAAAAAGCAAGTGTCCTTCGGAGCCGGGCCCTTAGCTTCCAATGGTACACCGCCTTAGATTACTCCAGATGCAAAGATGAAATAAACACCAAGTCTTTTATATTAACGCATCAACAAACGTACAGTAAACCAGGTCTCAGTGAGACTCGATGATCAAAGTTTAGTCTGAAAATTGAAAGTTACAAAAAAAGTCCCTTTGCTTAACGATGTTGTTCCTTTTTATAAAAGTAACGGCTAGGATATCTAGGGTACAAAAATAAGTAAGGATTCGCCAAGCTGTTAATCCTTTACTTTTCTTTCCCTTTTTCGCCGAATTGGTATCCCTTCTTCCTTTCCTGGGTTGTTCTGCTTTGATCTGCTCGATCTCGTTTGCATTCGGTTCCCTTCTAGAGGGACAACAGTTATTCCTCCTCCGCCTTTCCCTTTTGAACGACAGCTCTTCGTTTCCACCTTTCCCTGCATAGAAAAATGACAATTATCAGCGATTAAGCTTTCCATGTTAATTCTCACACGTTTTATTAGAATTCTTTATTTCTTTGAGTTCATGATGCAGAAAAGGTTACAAATGTTACTGAAAAGCTACTAAATTGTTTTTCAAAAGCATACCTTTCGAGTGCTCCACAGGGGGTAACCCTGCATCATTTGGTATCAAAGCAAAATTGTAATCGAAACAATTGGTGTTAAAACAGAACAAAGAGTTTCTATGTGAAAGAATTGAGAACAAAGTTATGCGTCAAAGATTTTTATTCAAGCAAGGAAGGATTAGATTATAATCTGACAAAAAGTAGACACACAAAGGTGATGTGTAGCAGAACTTGTAGATACAAGAAACAGAGGACAATCCATTCAAGGTACAGGTGGAATGGTGGAACAAGATCATGCTGAGATCTTGAAGATGAGGTGATATGTTCTATTTTGATTTGAGAATGTGTGTTTATAGATTGATATGTAGGTGATAGTATAAGAAGGTGTGAAGGTTGCAACAATCTAGAGCAAGGAGTGCTCAATTGATTCCAAAGGAAAGAACCAGAAAGATGCTAAAAGACTAAGCTCAATAGAGAGAAGCTTAGTGAGGCATATGTAGCAAGAAGGAGACTTGTTACTGCAGAGGGATTGTTGCAAATCACAAAGGCAATTCCATAGAGGATGTGGGTAGAATTGCTAAGGAATGAAGGAAGCTGGTAAGACTTTCTAAGTGAAAGAAGAGGTGGTCAGAACCAAGTATTTCATTGTGATTGAAATATAAGAGGATAGTTGTATTCTTGAGAAGTGCAGATGAGTTGAAGCCTAGAAGGAGCAGAGAGAAGTGCTCAAAGGAGGTTCTAGAGATAGAGAACCAAGGGCTTGCCAAAAGACCAAGTATAGAGGAAATCTTGGTGAGGTAAGTTGCAAAAAGGAGGACTTGTTGTTGCAAAGGCTTTAATGCAACTCATAATGAGTGAGTGAGGAGCTCATGAAGATAGAGAAGAAGAAGATGGCTACTGATAGTCATAGTAGAGGTTCTGAGGAAGACCACAACAGAAGAAAGATGAAGAAAGAGGATGCCAAGACAAATGGCAAGAGGATGAATCAAGAGGAAATTGACAAAGAGATTGCAGAGTTAAAAGAACAACTTGATGCATTAAGGAGAATACTTGAGGAAAGCCAGAGGCTAGGTTGGGTCTTGAGGAAGAAGCCAGTGAAGTGGCATAAGTTGCATAGAAGGCTACAATAGAGGCAAGTAAGGTGGCTGATGGAATAACTCAAAGAAGCTGAGTTGGAAATGAAAATGGAAGTGTCCATTTGTGAAGCAGAACAGGGTGAAGTTCCGAGAGAAGATGAAGACTTGAAGACTGAAACTTCAAGTGAGGCCAAAGGGTCACATGGTTTTAAATCTGACAATTTGTGTATGTTTGCAGGTGAAACATGTAAATAAGGACAATTTTCTGATATTGTCATAAAGGAGGAAGAAGACAAGCATAATCTAAATTATGTTATGGAAGAAGATGAGATAGATAGGTCTCATATACAGTTGGGGAAAGATATCAAGCAACCAAGTGAAGGGCTTGAGGAGATTGAAGAGGAGACCATTGAAGAATTTCTAAATCATATGAAGGATTTAGAACAGCAAGGAGATATGATGGCTGAAACATCAAGTGGGACCACAGGGTCTTATGTTTTTAAGACTGATAGTTTGTCTGTGGATGCAGAACAAATGAAGGAAAATATTAATGCAGATGGTGAGACAAGGATAGCTCTTGGAGAAGGTAAACAACAAAAGATTAAAGGCAAACTTGAAGAAGAGACTATGTTAGCTGAAAACATAGTAAAGGATCATCGGTTCTATGATGATAGGCACAATGGAAATAACCATGGAAACTGTTGAGACAGTCAGTAAGAAAGAAGGACAGCTATTGAAAGATGTTAAGAAGGAAGAACCCTATGTAAAGGATTTAACCTTGGGAGAAGGAACACTAACAAAGGAGTGTTTTGCAGAGGATGAGAAATATTTTGAAATTGTCAGAAGTATGGAAGAGTATCTTTCAGAAGATAAAAACCCTGAAGTAAAGGAGGATGGATAATTTCTCTTAAATGAGAGAAGCAATGATTTATTGCAGCAGAAAGAGCTTAATAATGCATTGATATTTGAAACTATGACAACACATGAAGAAATTCTTGTGAAAGAAGGAGATGAAATTCAGTCTGAAGCGCTGATAAGTGAAGCAACAATTGAGACTGTTGAACCTTGTGATTTTCAGATTGATAATTTGTTTATAGATGCAGGAATTATAAGTGACGATGAAATACTTATGAAGTATCACAGAGAAATTACATTGCTGGAATATTTGCTGGAAAATTCAGAGTATGACAGTGTGATTGCAGAAGAAGGAGTTCACTACAGTGGACAAGAGCAGGAAGACATTGTTAGAGCAGATGATGTGGGGGAGAGACTAGTTGACAGTCTCATGAATTCTTATGAGAATTCAAAACAACATACTGATGTGCTGACAAAGAAGAAAGAAACAAAGCAACAAACTAAATTGTTGCCAAAGGAAGATAAGGCACAGAAGCCTTATGTTTTTTTATTTTAACAAGTGTTTTGTGAGTGTAGGTTTTGTTGTAGATGCTGAAGGAAACTTGGCACCGATGAGCAGCCAAATAAAGATGAAAGAAGAAGATTCTATAGAAGAATTCAATCCATGGAATAGAGATGCTCAATGGCTGGAGAGAATGTTGGAAAGTAATGATTCAGTGTAGACAAAAATAATCATGAAAGAGGGTAAGGATGAAAGGGAGGCAACAAGAATAATAGAACAAGTAAAAATGAGAGGAAGAGTAAGAGTAAGTGATAGCATTCGACAACTCCAAGAAGCAGAAAATTAGATTGAATAGTTGGTGGACAACAACAACAACTTGAAACAAAGAGAAAGATCTAGAAGTAAGTGGAAAAGTATAGACCAGTCCAAGGATGTACTGGAGATGGAGATTGAAGAATTATGGTAGCTAATGATGAAACAGGCCACAGGGAGGAAAATGATAGCATCAGGAAACATGATCAATCAGAATTTGAACCCAATTGACAAGGAGAGGAAGATGAAACAAAAAATAGTAGACATACAGTAACAACAAAGGTGCAGAGCTTTCAGACAGTTACAAACTAAAGTTTGGGACCCTGGAGGTTTCATGTCAACACATGAAGACACATGATCATGAGATCATGAATATTTTCTACTTTGGGAGTCTGATGCAGGAGCATTCAACCCAAGGAAAATCATTGTATTTTAGTAGACATAGGGGGGTCATGTGTTTTAAGGAAGTTGGTTTCCTAAGTCTCAAATTAATTTAATATTTAGGCTTTTAAGTGTTTAGAATATGAATTAATTAGATGTGTGAGGATGTTTGTAAATGCTCTCGAATAAAGGAGAACATGAGTGGTTAATAATGATAAGAGAGTTAGAAGCCAATTATAACTCTAAAGGTAGTTTCATGTTTTGAGGAACTAGAGAGAGTTCTTAGGAATTAATTGAAGTTAGAAGTGGACATAGAGGACATCTAGGAGTCAGTTTAGTAGATCTAGGATTTGAACCAGAATTAGTTCAACAGAACCTTTCTGGTATAAATGTAAGCCTATGTGTAGAGTAAAGGGGAGGAGGCCACTGATATTGAAGATCAAGCCTGTGAGATAGAGGGTCTCGATATGTAATCATTTGTTTATATTAATGTATGTTAGATTTTAAGCTTCTGTGGAAGTTTTTTGCAGTGTCACGATCCGGATTATCCACAGTTTCTTGTTCATTCTGCCGACGTTTCAAACCCTAAAGGGGGTCCATCATCAGGACTAAATCAGATAGAAAATGAATGCAAGTTTATATCAGATAGAAATACATAGATGTGTGAATGGATATTAAATGATTGAATTACGTGAAAATTGTGTATTTTGTAATAGAGGTTGTAAGCAGAGTTTTGTAGAACTACACAAAGGAGAGAATGATTCAAAGGAATCATAATGCATCTTTGAATCCAATTGGAGAATTAGAGTGGAGTTTTGGAGAGGTAGCAAAGTGAGAATTCACAGAGGAGTTAAGCTCAGAGGAAGTTGAGTAGCAGAAGTGGAAGGTCGAAACCCTGAAGAAAAACTTGAGCCCACAAGAAAAACACTAAGGAATGAATTAAAGTCAAGGGAAAGGGACGAATGAAGAGGTGAGTCGTCGATACATAGGAACCGTTGGCTCTCGAAGATCGACGGTGTAGGCGACAAAGAACAAAAACCATCGATCTCATAGATCAACAGTCATTGCATGGTGAAAGAGCACGGAAGATAGTCGACGAAAAGGCGAATTTATATGCGGAAGTGGTATTTTGGGTGAGCTCTAAATGGTAAGTGGTATGGAAGGGTAAGCGCCTAATTCCACTCACCATTCAACATGTAGCACAAAGGTGGTGAGGGGAAACCACTTTATCGGGCGATGAATCCCCGTGCTCATTGTCTACTTGAAACCAATATTAATCGTCGGATATGATGGAGGAAGATCGATGGTGAAGGGTCGTCATTCTATGTTGTTGATCGGTGAAAGTCTAACCGTCGGATCGAGTCTAGATCGACGGTCATAATTTGATCGCTGATCAGAGTTTGAATGTAGAGCGCAATGGAAGGGCGATGGATGAGTGTAGACCCAATATGGTTGTAAGAGCAATTTTATATGATTTGAAATCCGAAGGGAAGGTTAATTACATATCGGATGCAGAGGAGGTGTGTGTTAATGTGACCGTGGAGAGCCTCGATTGCGATTAGCGATAAAGGGGAAACCTTGGAAATTGTGCAAGGCTTTAAAAAAGGTGGAAAGGTAAGTTAGGCATGTTTATGTGTATTTCTATTTATAATAGAAATAAAGTGCCGATAGGGGGTTTTACGGGTTAAGTCTGCATTAACCAAAGTTTAAAGAGGGGTTTATTATATATATGCGACAATAATGTTATGAAGGACTAATGTGCGGCTTATGGGTTTAAAATAAGGTTTACAAGGGTGGATAGAGTTACCATAGAAAGAAATGAAAGACTGGGCTATTGTAATGAATGGTTCCGTTGAGTTAGTAAGGGGGCCTTAACCATTGATGGTTGAAGAATTTGATTCCTTAGAGAGTTAATTTCCTGGAACTGATGTGCTTATGCATTATATATGCATACTGTGGGTGTAAGTGGGGTAACCCTACATCAGTCGTTGAGGCCCTGCTGCCCCATGAAGTGGCAGAGGCTGTTGTGATTAGTCTTCAACCGAAACCTATTACCCACAAAATATTGTCGGAACTTGGCTAAGGCATGCATAATGGCCAACATCTCCTTGACATATATAGATATGATCTCTCATGGGGTAAGAGCTTCCAACTCTCGAAAGGAATGGGGTGCCCATCCTGAGGTAGTCCTACTTCGACTCCCTCCCCGGATGCATCAAACTCCACGGTGAAGGGCTGGGAGAAGTCCATAAGTGCTAAAACTAGACAACTACTCATCACCTCCTTGAGGTGGTCAAAAGCTACTTGTACCCCCTCTCTCCGTGCGAAAGCCCCTCTCTTGGTCAAATCTATGAGGGGAGCTACCAACTGCGAAAATCCCTTGACAAAATTCTGGTAATATGTGTAGATGCCCAAGAAGCCCCTCAACGCTGTCACATCTTCGGGTACTGGCCAATCATGGATAGCTCGTATGTTCTCCTCATGAACCTTCAGCCCATCTACACCAATGATATTCTGCAATTAGAGCATCTTGGTCAGGCCAAACTCACACTTGGACAACTTGACATAAAACTGTTACTCCTCCAAAATACGTAGCACCTCCTCCACGTTCTGGAGATGCTCCTCCCACGTCCTATTGTAAATCAAGATGCCATCAAAGAAAACCAACACAAACCTCCTCAACTACCTCTGGAACACATGGTTCATACATGATTGGAAAGTAGTCGAGGTGTTGGTCAACCCAAATGGCATGACCATGAACTCGAAGTGCCTATAATTGCACCGAAAAGTTGTCTTGGGGGATGTCCCGATCCCTCACCCTGATCTGGTGGCACCCAAAACGTAGATCTATCTTAGAGATGGGGTACTGGTTCTTCAGTGTCTTCCTGTTGAGGGCCTGGTATTCAATGCACATGCACAATGTTTCATCCTTCTTCTTCACCAACACTACTGAAGAAGAAAAAGGATTGGAGCTCGGCCTGATATGACCTATTGCCAACATCACCTTGATGGACCTCTCAATCTTGTCCTTATAGGCCTTAGGATTCCTATAAGGGGTAGCGATCACCGCCTGCACACCCAGCTCCAGCTCGATGGTGTGCTCGAATCCCCTATCTGGTGGCTTCCCTAGTAGGATATGTCCAAATAATACTCAGTACCTATCGAACAAGGCTTGTATGTTTGGAGGTGGTGGTTGGGCCTACCCTCCAACCTCTGAAACCCTCAGCTCCACCACCCATGCTATGTCCCCATGTCGAAGATCTACCTCCATCCTATGCGTTGAGACTATCTATGGTGGGTATGAATGCATGCCTCTAAGGACCACCAATTTTCCATCTGAGCCGGTGAACTCCATCTCCAATTTCTTCCAATCATTAGTAACTCGCCCAACGAAGTATAGCCACTGGACACCCATCACCACATTGGTTTCTGGCACATCAACCATAAAGAAATGGTCCATCATAGAGTAGTGCCCCATAACTATTGTCAAAGCGGGCACATACTAAGTGCACTACATGGTACGGTCACCTGGTACCAAGATTGAAAAGCCCTCAAACTCGATCGTGGTGAGGCCCCACCTTTGAACCAACTGGGCATCTATGAATTTGTGGGCAGCCCCACTGTCAACTAAGACTGACACTCTCTGACCCTGTATAGTGCCTTTGGTCCTCAATGTCATAAATTTGGGGACCCTGCATAAAGAAGAAAGGACTCCCCCGGATGGGGCAAAGGATGCCCCTCCCTATGGAGGTGGTGGTGGTGGTCCTCTCTCTGTCAGACTCTCACTGTCTCCTCTCTATCGAACTCTCACTATCTCCTCTTTTTCAGACTCTCACCATCTCCCATACCACACTCTTGCTCCACCTTATCCTCCTGGTCACTATCTGAAAAGACCTTAATGTAATGTGCTTTTCCAGCAGTGCAATGATGGCCTAGTGGCTAGGGCTCCCGACATGTAAAGCACAACTTCCTCCTCTTGAGTTCCTTTCGTGTCTCATCGTCTAGCTACCCCCATCCCTGGGTGGTTCTCTAAGGTGGGGGTCTAGTGTCACGCCCCTTCTGTGGAAAAGGAGTTCATGTAGGAAAGGTTGCTCGTGTCTTGGGGATGGCCCCCTGCAAATCTCTGGTGCACCTAACTGCTTCTGGTAGCATGGAGGGTCTTCGTGACTTCATTAGTCCACGTAGGGGCTCAAGTAAGCCCTCTATGAATGTGTATACCCTCCAAGCATTTGATAGGTCTGACACCATCACTGAAACTCTCAGAAACTCTGGGATGTAGTTCTTTGGGTTGCTTGTTTGGCAAAGTTGGGTTAGCTCCATGAAATGAGCCTCTAGATCCTTCTAGTCAAAGCGTTCCACCACCCTCCTGGTGAAATCCTCATATTAATCCACATTGGCATGCCCCAGGGTGGTCAAACCATGAAACCACCAGTCGTGGGCTTCCCCCTCCATGTGCAGTGTGGCCATCTTCATGGCTTCCAACTTTGTCATCAGTTAAATTGGAAATATGTGTCCATCTTGTCAACCCAGGACCAAACAGTGCACCTGACAGTGACATCGAATGTAGGGAAGTACATCATCCCTATTATCCTTTGCAACTCATAGCTTTGTGTGCCCTGTCCTCCATAGCCCTTGCTTTTCTCATTCTGCATGAGCTTGCAAAAATCTTTAAAAGGGATTGCTCCCCTGAAGTCTGCACCCATTGACTGTCATTCTCTAAAGTGTTCTCCCATTTGTGAAGGGTCTTCAGTCCCTGCTGGTTCAATCTATGCCACATGCATGAAAGAGGCGAGTTGCCCCACTCATTGATGGAGGTTGTGTTGCAGTTGAAGGGTGATTGAATTACTGAGAGGCTCCAGAAGTTTCCCCAAATAAGAATACCCTAGGGGTGGTTCTCTCTCGGTTCTACATTTTAATCTCCTCTAGCATCTCTTTCTGCCCCTTTGCTAGATTATTTAAGGCCTTCAAGAGGCTATCAAAATCCATCTCCTCCCTGCACTTGGGCTCTCCCATATCTTCCTCTGCTACTACTGCCTTCTCCCTATCCTCAATGTTTGGAGTGATTTCCAATTCTCTTTCTCTGCTTTGGTACCTCTGCCTCCTGTATGTAATATTCTGCTGGTCCCCTTCTCTCATAGGAGAAACTCCCCACAACTGAGCCAAGACCTAGGCTCTGATACCACTATAATGTTCCTAAACAAGATATTAAGTGATAAACAAAGCAAGCAAACAATCCAGCAATCAGAAATGCGAAATACACATCAGGCACCCCACGGAAACGCGGGAAATAGAGAACTGTTGAGCCATTTTATTAAATCATCAAGGGAAAATACAATGGTAAATGGAATGGTGCACATGGGCTTGTCTATAAGGACAAGCATGATAAAACCTAGGTGAGAAAATTCTAATCTGAAGGTTGCCCAACGGTTGCACTAAAACTGAATTATGTTGCCCAGAAACTGTGTTGTCTGTCAGAACTAAAGGGCTAGAATCACTACTTCTCGTGCTAATAAAATTATAAAACTTCATCTCTCGGATCCTCAGCCAAAACCCACCAAATCCTAGGAAGGGTTTGGCCTAGTTCAGACTTCTGAAATTCGACCCCCAAGGAGCCCGACCTCTGCTGCAACTGGTAAACTCAACATGCCTGAGTGAAGCTGGGAAAACTCTAAAAAACTACCCCAAATCACTGGGATGAGTCCTCCTATGAATTTCCTTCCTTCCCACTGTGTTTTCGGCGTTGTGGCTCTTTCCCTCAAGACCCACGTGATTCCCAAACTGTCCCTTTGCGTTGTCCTCTAAGGCTAGAATTCAAACTACTTGTTTGTTGCACTCACTTGCTCCAAAACTCCTCCCAAGTGCTGACCCAATGATGTCCTTTGAATCTCTTGCTTCCTCCCGCTAAAGGCTGGCCCAATGAAGCTCTATCCTCAACTACATGTTCCTTATCTATTGGCCCAAAAATATGCACTACTAGATGATGACTGAATGGGTTGGTTGTGAATACTCCCTGGTGCTCCACAAGATGCTATGAAAATGCCTTCCTATGGTGGCACTCATAGTCCCCTGAAGGTAAGGTTGAATCTCTTGCTTGAGAGATTCGTGGTTCAATAACCAGTTGACTCGGCTAAGCAAATCAATTAAACAGTTAAGTGATTTTTGATATGCAAGAATGAATGATGCCCCAAGTGAGGAGCGCTTCCTCCTTATGACTTCGTGGGCCTCCCTTTGCCTCACGTGGGCCCCTCCAACATCTATATGAATTCCCTCTAAGGCAATTCGAATTGCCCAATTCACTTTCCCATGTGAGTAACCCCCACCTTCCACTAGAAAAATAATATGGCCATATTTCTCCTAAGTTACTAAGTCAAAATTGCTTGGGTCCTTTTCCTTACAAAATTTGTACAAAATTGTGTAGAGACAAAACTTATTACAAATTATTTTGGGAAGGGACATGACAATAGTCGATCAACCCTGCATCAATATAATAAATCAAGGTAATGTGATACATGCAAACCATTTCAGTCGTAGACCCTATAGTATCATATCCTACGGGATCAGTATAAGCACCAGAGAAAGTAGCTTACCCACCACCAACATCATCAGAGATAGCATCTCACCTATCCACCAATAGCAGAGTCAATTTACCCACCTTAAGTACTAGTAACAATGGTTTAAGCCGTAAAGACAAATCCTCTAGAATTAGTCGTAGTATAGGGCCCAATCGATCTTAGTGAGCCATGTCGATAACTTCGTGATTAAGACCCAACATCCCATCCTTTTAGGGAGATAGAATATTTTGATCTAGATGATTAAGCCATTGATTAGGCAGTAGCATATATATATATTTTATTGCTTAAACAGTAGATCCTGTGGCACTATCATCTATTTCTATTGATGTAGCAACCATAGATCCATAAGTAGATCCAACACCAGTTGTATTTTTTTATATATGTATATTATGCATCTATACCCATAGCTAATAGATAGGAGTACATAGACACAAATCACATAGCTAGATGTTGCCCAAGCAACAACACCTACAGAAGCACTAGCACCATCAACAACTTGTCCTATCAACAACATCAGCATAAAAAACGGGGTTAAGATTTTCAAGAACACAAGATGCTCGATTAGAGGGGGACAATATAGTGATGAAGAAAAATAACAAGTAACCCCCTATGAAAGGCATCCTCAGCGTGCATGATCTTTGAGGTAACTCTTTCAAGCTTCAAGATCTAACTTGAAAGGCACCCATCTTTGAGGGAAATATTTCAAACTTCACGCTCTAACCTAAAAGGCACCCATCAATGGCATGCATTCAACAAATAGGATGATACAACAAAGTTACAACAAAGTGTTCCAAAAAAATGTTAGCCACTAAAATTACAAGCCATGCATTCAAAACCCTGACCATCATTTATGTTCAGGTATATTGTAAATCGAGTAGTATTTATATTATAAAAAAAGTAGTGCAGTAAATAACCTCAATGGACATGTACATGTGCAAGAAATATTGATAAAACCAATTTTTCCAAAAAAGAGTTAGCCACTAAAATTACATGCCATGCATTCAAAACCCTAACCATCATTTTTGTCTATCTATATCGTAAAGCATTTATATTGTAAATCAAGCAGTGCTTATATCCATTTATATTGTAAACCAAGTAGTGATCAAGCAATTATCACAAAAATGGGAAAAGGCCAGTAGTATCCAAACCTCAAAAGTTTATGGGTTATTCTTGAGGTTGCATAGTGGCCTCTACATACCCTTTGATGCATGCATACAAAGTCCCCTATAGAAATGAATATCTAGTTGTTGACCTTCAAGCTAAAACCATCCCTTATTTTATTATAGAAGGTGTGATTACTGGTTGGCATCTTCTTTATCCCAATAATGATGAATGAATCTAATGATAATGATAATGGAAAGCATTCATTCAACATTAGACCTTGTAATATGTTTATATTTTCTAGATTCACTCAGTTGTTCCCTATAATGGACATGTTCTAATCTATTTATATTTTTTATATTCACTCAATTGCTCCCTACAATGGACATGTTTTAATATGTTTATATTTTCTAGACTCACTCAGTTATTCCCTACAATGGAAACCTCCTGAGTTGATGGTCGCCTAAATCCTAAAAAAAACAATTACTCAAGTAATTGGTGGGTTGTGGAGTGGTGAATACTTATGGTAAAAGTACTAAAAAAGGTAATAGATCCAGAGGCAAAGGGCGCATAGTAGGAGCACAAGCCATGCATAGAGGTGAAGGGCACAAAGCAATAAAGGATATCAATAATGGCCATTGTGCATAGAGGCAAAAGGTAGGGATTGATAATGGACTTCATTTCCTACCACCCATCCCATATAGGAACCCCCTTCCCTTGGATTTGATTTCTTGGATTTGTCATGATATACATTGGATACTTTGATTGCCTTCCTAAAAATTGAGGTCTTTTACCTTCTTCCAAATAGAATACAGTTTGAGGATTTTATGTTTTAAATCAAATGATGTAACATGGAAAATGGAATAATAACAACCAGTGGAATGCATGCATGATGTCAAAGGGAAGCTAACAGACACCTCAAGTACGTGCATGTGGGTTGCCAGTTGATATCCCCGAGAGTTTGTGTTATTGCCATGAGTCCTATATTAATAGGTTAATGGAAACTATTCAATTATTTCTCCAAGTATTTTGTTAAGTATGTGTCCCCTATTTTTTATGAAAATGGGTTTAAAAGATCACCATCATTAGATTTCGAACAAAGTGATTTCAAAACATCACTTATCTTAATCCAACAGATAATCCAAATATATTGAGAAAATGGAAACGATGAATCAATAACATATATTTGATAATAGCTTCATTGTTTATTTTTCATATGCCATGCTAAGGTTGAGATGCAACTTTTTGCACCAGACCTTCAATTTTTGTTTGATGGTAATATGGGTGATATAGAATTAGAACAATCAATAGATTTTTTTAATTAGTTGTTTTTGTCTCCCTTCGAATGACTGTCCTTTGCTCCTTGTGTGTTGCCTGGATTGAGGGAACTCTTTGTATAGTGTTTCAACAATTGACTGCCAATGTCACTTACAATCCTTGCTCCCACATTCCTAAGTTCATCATCCAACATTGAAATTCCATTTATTCCACAGTCATCGTCTATATATATATAATATATATATATATATATTATATATATATGTATATAAGCACAAGCTCCTTCCAGTTATAGTGGTTGATCAACCAACAATTGCTCTCATCTAAGTGGAACCATTGTGTGCCATATGAAAAAGTAAGGATAGTTATGAGTTGGATTAGTCATTGCAAACAACAGTAGTGGTATTTGGAGTTCATTCACCTTATTCGAAACAATACGAGCATTCATAAATGATTGTGGCCCTACTACTACTGTATCGGTAGAGGTAAGAGGGTCTTTCGTAGGTTCTTTGTAGAGGTTGAGATAGAGGTCCTTTGTATCCGTGTTTGCAGTTGTCTAAGATATTCGTTCACCTACAACACACAGAAAGATTCGTTCACACAAAGAATCCATTCGCAGTAGCCAAACTTTACTGGTAATCAACAGGCAATAACTTACCTGGAACCTTTATCACCATTTTATTCCAGGTTTGGATATTCTCTTACTACTTGTAACATTTGTCCTTCTGCACAACATCCCACCAGAGTGCAACATGTCTTTTTAGTTTCGTAACTGCAAAATAGGCTTTATTTGGGTCTTTAATATTCTAATACTCAAAACCTAGCACTTTAATCTAATCAAGAACTAAAATAATATTCATTCCAATTTGAATATAAGTAGTGTATTTACCTTTGCAATACTATTTTCAATAGGTTCACTAAAAGAGCCTCAATTCTTCAGTGTTTGCTGCTCATTGCCTCTATGTTTAGTTAGTTCATTCATAGTACTAGCTCTTAACTTAAAGCACAACTCCTATAGCTCCCCTTTTCTATTAGGAGTTTCTTATATGTCAACCTTAGCTTCATAAAAAGGGGCATGTTCTAAAATGTGTCGTATTGGATCCCAATAGGATAAAATCTTTGTAATTTGTCTGTGAAGAACTAGAATCTGTTTAAGGTGTAAAGCTTCCATCAAACCACAATCCTTTCAAAATGTAAGTTAATCAACATACTTACTAGGACCCTATAGGCCCCGAAATTCGTGTATTATGCTCCCTTTGCAATAAGAATTTATGTAATAGACTCAAGTGGGTATGGAAATCAGCACTTCATCAACACCATATAGAATAGAATATGGCTCCCTATAGATATAAATGGATTTGGAGCAAAGTCAAAATTAAAGTGCTTGGACTGGGGAAGGTGGATTAAGAGGAGGGTCAGATCTTGCTCCTTTGCAATTTCTGGCCCCATATTCCGGGTGCGTTATGGGAGAATATTTCAGTGATAATGGAATGCATGCATTGATAATCTATGATGATCATAGTAAACAAGCGGTAGCATATCTACAAATGCCATTATTGCTACGTCAATCACCAGGTCGTGAGGCTTTCCTAGGGGATGTTTTCTATTTACATGCTCGTCTATTAGAAAGAGTCATTAAATGATCAGACCAGAAAAGTGCGGGTAGCTTAACCATGTTACCCATCATTGAAACACAAGTTGGAGATTCGACAGGGACTATCATTGCCTACAACACTTGTTTCTCTAGAGCTTGACACATAAACCTTCTAAAGATATTAAGTAAATTTTTATACTATTCAAATTTAGTAAATTGTTACCTTTCCTTAACATTGCCAAAAGTTATGTCTTTTGAAATTTTTTGGAACCTACATCACTTCTATATACAAGAACGAAGGTTTGGTTCATGAGTTTGTTATATATATATATATATAATATATATATATATATATATAACGTTTTTGGTGCCTTAGATATTATCAAAGTATGCACTAACGTTTAAAAGAATTGATGTCCCAAATTTTGAGTTTTGATTTGAAGCCTATCTACTTTTTAGTATCTCTTTATTATTTGAATTGTTATGCTATCACTCTAGGTATGCTAAAATGTTGGATATTAATAAGTATTTATGGTAACGCATATCTTACCATTTTATCAAAATTAAAATTTGTTCACATTCTTGTGAAAGTTGTCAAATTTTAATTAATATCAAAGTGGATAATTATGTTGTATAATTGGTCAATTAGCTTTACCTTGCATGGCGGGAGTAACCATTAAAATCTTCCCTACCCAAATTCGATTCCCACAAATAACATAATACATTTTAAACTTTATTATTGAAAACGCTTAAAACCTTAAACATATATATTTCCTATATAAAATATAAATATAATTTTTATGTTAAATTTTCATATAAAATATAAAACTAATTTTTAAATATAAAAAAATAAACCGTATAAAAAGAAAAACCATATTACATACGGACAAAAAAAAATCACGCCTATTTATAAAATATGTACATAAACTATAAAACCGCCGGCCTTTCCTGGCATTATAGTTGTCATTTTTTTCTCGATTTATAATGATTTAATTATATCTTGGTTTCATTGTGATCTTAAAAAATATAGAATTTAATTAAAATAGTTACCTACATGATGTTTTGGTTGGTTCATCTCGTTGAAAATTACGTACATTATGCCTAAATATGGAACCATTTTAACATGGGTGTTAAAAACATTAGTTACTATAGGAGTGCATTGATTTATTAATAAAATGATTTTTCTATTCTTAACGTTATACCGTTTTCTTTTTTACATAGGATTAATAATATTACTTTGTTAATTTAAGGAAAATTTATCAATATATAAGTTAACATACAACATAGCAGTATTTTTAATATATTTTAAGATGTATGTGTTTTTTAATATTTATTTAAAAGTAAATGGATTAAATTTAAGTAATCAAAATTTATAAAGTTTTCAGGGTTAGTTTTATTGGTCGAGGTCTTGTTGCTAAAGTATTTTGTTATTGAAAGGTCATGGGGTTGATTTTCCTCGATGTCTTTGGTGTTAGCTTCTGATTAGTTTGGTCGATGGGATGTAATCCCTTTAGGTAGATTTGCCCGGATCAATGCCCTTGGGGTTAGGCTTTGATTAGTTCAGTCGGCGAGATGTGAACCCTTCAGGGGGATCTGCCCAAATTTTCTTCAAAAAAATAAAATAAAATTGAAACTTAGATGTAATAGTAAACAATAAATGTAGTTTGTTTTTGTTTTTTTAAGAAATATTTTCATATTATATATAAATAATAGATATGTTTAAGTCTTTAAGGAATTGTTTAAATAAGTCTTACTTATTATGAACTCAACATGTCATAGACATGAAATGGATCTAGATGAAAAAGATAATCGTATTTCTCCTAACCACCTAAACTAAACCCAATTAACTCTTATTCCCTTTTATTATTTAAATTAACCTCAGGGTAATAGATTCGTCAAAAAATAATGCTTCCCACATGATGTAAAGGAAATAGATTCATAAAAAAACAAGTGTAATATGCAACATTGCTCCTTAGTTCACGCCTCTTATGCAAAAAGTAATTGATAGCAGAAGTTATTGTAACTAAGATCAAATGAATACTACAATATTTCAAAAGCATTAAGGCTAAAAATAAAATAAAATAAATAATAATAATAATAATAATAATAATAATAATAATAATAATATTGTTATTTTTTACACTTCTTGGTGTCATAAAGATATTGAATGTTTTGAGGAAAGATTGAAATTGTTTGTAGGTTGTTGATTACTTATAGTTTAAGGGAGTCACTCAACAAACATTGAAAGGTAGGACGTTGTTAGAGTCTATGCAGGGTAGTATATTTGACATAAGATCTGAAGGTGATGTGTTCGAATCACGACAAAGCAAATCTCAAAAGTAAGATTGTGGCATAGTGGTAATATATTTGACCTGAGTGGGGAGGCTAGAGTGGGAGAGGTAATAATCAACCTCGAAGAAAGAACATAAGTCAATTATGCTTGAGGACTTGGGATTACCTCTAACAACCAAGTAGAAGCATTAGCATTATGGCAAGGATTAAAAATATGTTTGGACAATGGTGTCAACTCCTTGAACATAGTGGGCGATTCCAAGCTAATCATTCAAAAATGCATTAGGCTTCTTGAGAATGGTTGCCCTCTAGCAGATGAAACTTCTTCAATATATGTTAAAAATATTTGATAAAGTTAATATATTCCACGTGTTGCGAGACAACAACTAGATGACAGACATTCAAGCAAATGAGGGGGTTATATTAGGACTAGGTACAATATGCATAAATCACCAAATATGATTATGTCCCATCCCTTAGCTAATGGCTTCAGGTCGACGTTGTACGTTGGGGGTACGGGTCATCAGAACTTTATGGACGCAGTTAAGGAGGCTTGCTTCCCTATGCGCCTCTACGTGGTGGTAGTTATGTTGGACTGCTACTCGAGGTACCTTCACATCTTGGATATTGGGATGGTAGGTGGTATTTTAACTCACAGTTGCGGTTTCATTAGACGGTAGGTCATGAGTGATGACAGGTGTGTGATGGGGCATCAAATTCTCGTCAATTTGTACAATATCAATGATTCAACAAGGGAAGAATGCACCATTACTGCGAGCTTTTGGTCTTGGATGGGCAGAACATTGGAAGGTATAACAATTGATAAGACCCTGCATTGTTCCGCATTTATGAAGGATAGGCTAGAGAGGAATTTTGGGGTGGCTCAGATCGATATATACCTCATTTGGCTCCAGTTAGTAAATCACAAGTTCTTCGTCGTGCATAAGCGGATTGCTGCAAGAATGTCATCAGCAAGGAATGTCAGCGGGGATGGTTTTGGTGCTGGGAGCTTGGGGTCAGGCAACGGTGCAGGGAACAATGATATGGAGAGCCTGATTGATGGCTACTGCAAACATGTGATAAAGGAAATCGTCAAAGAATTAAACGAGAATACGATGGTATTCTATGCTTAGTTGTCCTGATTGGCTAAAGACTGAGGGTTTATGCCGAAAATAGTGGAAGGTTTGCGAATGGGCATCCTGAGCGTACAACAAAAGGTTGACAATATAGAAATCAAAGTGGAAATGATGACGGTGGGAGTCTTAAAGGAGGTATTTGGGGTTGGAAATCCCTTAGCCACCAATATTGATTGCGGCAAGGATGTTTCTATGAAGGTTCTGGTTGGTGATGATGATGAAGTTGATGTTGCTGATGAAGAGAACGATCCGGAGAACTTGAACATGTATATGGGCGAGCTTACGGGTGATGACGCTGAGACAGAAAGCAGTTGAAAGTACTTTTATTTTATATAGATGCAATACTGTAAATAATGGTACTTTTTTTTATATAGATATAGCTTTATAAATAGAACACATGTAAATGATAGGGGTAGCAAGAAGGTCCATACTCTTTGTAATGAAAGGATAGATACAGATAGATCAAGTCTATTTTTTGTAAAGGGCCTGGCCAATTTCCAGACAATTTAATGAAAATGTTATTTGTTCCTTCTATATATATATATATTTGACTTGAGATTTGTAGGTGGTGTGTTTGATCGACGATAGGACCAAATCTAAAGGGTCCACGATCCTTTTTATAGTGAAAGGGGGTATCATGAGGAGTTTAATAAGACCTTGGAACATGGTGGAAAAATTGCAAAATATTGTGTATGAGTGCTCGAAAATAGGTATGATGCATATGCATGATTAATTTGCACACATGTTTAGGATTCGAGGAACCAGGGATTGGAAATAATACTGTGACTTCATAACATCCAAATAAAATTAATATGTTTTTAAATTAATTTTTAATATAAAATCATTTAACTTTAATGGGATAATATCTCCTCCATATTAAGTTTAATAGAATCAATCAATACTTTAAAAAAATGATGAAATAAAAATGAAACATTAATAAAAAGATGAAATAAAAATGAAACATTAATAACCCTAATGGGGGTGGGTGAATGGGATGTATGAAGTTCGGCACCCAATGAGAAAAACCAAGAGACATGACGTGTTCTTTAAGGCAAGGAGGCTACCAAGCCAAGTGGTGTTGTCCCCACCAAAGCCTCGAGAAAGAGGAGGCTTCCTTTATATCAAGACAATCCGAAAATCTCTGTTGCATTTGGTTTATTGGCATGGGCAGCTGCGTGAGAAATTTCACTAAGGCTGAGTGTGCATAGCATTTTCACTTGTGCATGCTCATTGGTATGGGTAGCTTTGTATTGAAGGAAGTTGGCTATGGGTGTTATGTTTGTAGTGTGGGGCTTACTTGAGTGATAGTTAGGGTGGTGTGGGATCTAGGGGAGTGGATTTGAGGGTGCACACAGTGTGTGCCTGAACATCAAATGAAGCTTCTCCGGAGAGATTTCAAGTGATAGAGCTTTTCCCTATGCATAACTTCTGCATTCTTGAAGGAAATTTGGTAAGAGGGGGATTTCCCTTCTACTCTATTTGCTCTTCTGTTTTATGCATTTTGTCAGTGTCTAGCCATATCAATTTGTGTCCTTTCTTAGGAGGGTGTTGCTCTATGGCAAGGCTTCATTTTGGGTCTCTAGGGAGGAAGAATTGGGAGGCCCTCCTATATTGAAGGCTTTGCAAAAGGCCTGCCGTCGGGTGATTGTGTTAATTTGATTCATAGCTAGTGTGTTGAAAGTGTCTGTGGTCATTGCGCTTGTTGGGTGGTTACATTCCCTCACAAGGGTGGGAATAGCCGAACTTGTGGGAGTGAGTTGTGTGCCTCTTTCTCTTTGACAATATGGTGCTTAAATAACTTGGTGTCTATGTTACGCCAGTGTGGGCGTGCCCCACGAGGAGTTGGACCTCATGGCCAACCTAGGGAGTGGGTCGGTCGGGCAGAGGCGATGAACAAGGATGTGGTGAGGGGAGTAGACATGGAGGGTGAAGTTACTGACGTCTGTGCCTAATCACCAAGACATGTGGAGCGATCACCTACGCTAGCCTTGATATTCGAACAGTTGTGTAATATCTCGACTAGCCTTGATGTTATCCGACAGTTGAGGTACTTACATAAATAATGTCCAATACTATCAAAGGGACATTATGGACCGCCTAGTATCTATGCATCGTAGTCAGCATCGAACTAGTTAGTGGTTGGACGAGACAGAGGTGCGATTTTCTCATATCGATTTCCATGTTCATGAAATTCATGGCCCTCCTGTGGCCCTGGGTGTTGCTCACACACCGGATCCTCTCCTTTGAAATGTTAATATCTATTGGTTGTTTTTTTTATTTGCAAGGGTTTTGGGATATGACTCTTCTACCTTTGGGGTTCATGTAAAAGATGGCAATATCTTCTCTGCTTTTGCACTGCTCTCCTGGCTAACAAATTTGGTCGAAGTGAAATGGGGAGACCATAGGGCCTCAGTACTATAGGTTGTATCTTTTTGAAGAATTAATGAAAATATTTTGGCTAACAAGAAAAAATGAAACCTTAATAACAAAGTTACTGACCTAATGAGAACTGTGACCTCAAAATGAGAATTCTAACAAAAAAAAGTCTAAAAAACAACTCAAAATGAAAAGTGTTAATGCTGGAACAACATTTTTTTCAAGGTAGATTTTCAATTTTTTTTTTTTAAATGGCAAATAAAAACTAAACTTTTTGTGCAAAAAACATGAAAAAACACCTTGAAACAAAAAGTGTTGATGTTCGAACAACATTCTTTAATTTTAATATATATATATATATATATATATATATATATATATATATATATTTAATTTATATTTATTTTTAATTTTTTTTATTTTATATTATATATATATATATTATATTATATTTTTTTTTTTATTATTTATTTTATTATTATTATTATTATTATTTTTTTTTTTTTTATTTTTATTTTTTATTTTTATTTTTAATTTTTTAATTTTCATTTTTATTTTAATTTTATTTTTATTTTAATTTTTATTTTTATTTTTATTTTATTTTATTTATTTATTTTATTTTATTTATTTTATTTATTTATTTTATTTATTTATTTATTTTTTTTTTTTTTTTTTCGGGGTAAATTTTCAATATGTTTTTTCAATCGTTTTAAAGATAAAATATCACATCTATGAAAAGCCTTAAAATTCCAACAATTTTCAACCATGACGTTAAATATATAATATCATGACTCTGAAAAAACCTTAAAATTTCAACAATTTTCAAGCATGATGTTAAAGATAAAATATCACATCTTTGAAAAGTCTTAAAATTCCTATAATTTTCAGCCATGGCGTTAAAAATAAATTACTTATAATTGTTTTCTGCTATAGTATTAAAGATAAAATATCATGACTCGGAGAAACCTTAAAATTTTGATAATTTTTCAACCATGGTATTAAAACCAAATATCATGACTGCAAGAAATTATTTCAACATATTTCAACCATGGTATTATGGAAAGATTATATGACTTAAAAGAAAAAATGAACACGTGAATGAAAGAGTCATTATACCGAGAGTAATTTCCTTTTTAAATGTTAAAAGTATAGCTATTTTAAAATCTTACCTAGATTTCTGATGGTGATTTCAGGCTACTGAAACCACTCGTCACGTGAAGCATGACAGTTAGCTCTTGGTTAAAGCGGGGGAGGGCAGGCCAACAACTCCTCCACCACGCGGTAGTTAATGACTTTGAACTCATTTATGTGAAAAGTTATCCTTCATTTGCATGCAACAAATTTGTATTGTTTCAGGTTTCAATGGTGTCAACGCTTATTTGGTTAAACTACATGGTGCACGAAATCTCTTGGTTGTTCTCTAGCTCTCTGGGGGATGCACACTCCTCCGTGCTCTTATTTCTCTAGGTCGTTGAGCTAGGGTGGTGGTCATATGTTTATCGCACCTCCTGTGGGCTTAATTCAGTATTTTTTCTTTCCTTCTTGCAATTGGTGAAACTTTCCCTCTCTTTCCTAAGTCGGAGGGTGTGTCGCTTGAGGTTTCAGCTTGTTCTGGGTCTGGTCTCTCTGCGTTTACTTGGTTTCTCGCCTTGGCCTTATGGTTAGTGTCTCTTGGGTCA
The DNA here is from genome assembly GCA_000404065.3 of Pinus taeda. Lineage (NCBI taxonomy): Eukaryota > Viridiplantae > Streptophyta > Pinopsida > Pinales > Pinaceae > Pinus > Pinus taeda. The sequence continues at coordinate 143,218 of APFE031416328.1, read as the reverse complement.
TCTATATTCAGTGTATATCACTTGTTTAATCAGCTCCGAGACTTCTGGTGGTGTTGTTTTCATTTGGGAGGCAAAATTTGTGTTCGGGCGGTGCTGGCTTTTGGGCATTGACATCCCTTGGTTCTTCCCATCCAGGGTCGTCAATAAAAGACCTCCTTTTGGCATTTTCTTGTGGCTTTGGCATCGGTTTGGATTCTGGGAACTCACATTTCTATTTGCTCTTGTGTGCAGTTTGCAAGTCATCCTTTGGCCTTTACAAAAATCACATTTCTATTTGCTATTGTGTGCAGTTTGCAAGTCATCCTTTGGCCTTTACAAAAACCTTAAGTTTTCAACACATTTCAACCATGACATTATGGAAAATTTATGTGACTAAAAAAAACTATAAAAATGAACACATGAATGAAAGAGTCATTATACCAAGAGTATTTTTTTTTTTTAAAATGCTAAAAGTATAGTTATCTTAAAATCTTAGCTAAAGACAACATGACACATTGTAATAAAAATTTTAAAAATCAACCATCAAATTGACATGCAGTGGAGGTGAACTCGACCCATTGTAATGAAAACTTAAAAATCAACCATGAAATTGACACATTGCGGGGGCGGACTTGATCTATTATAACAAAAAATTAAAATTGACTATGAAATTGACACATAACGGGGTTGGGTTGTTAGCTGAGGATCGACACAAGCCTTGCAGAATAAATAAATAATAGATAAATGAAAAAAATTAAAAACGAAATAAAAATTAAAATATTGAAAAAATTAAAGCAATACAAAAAAATAAATAAAATAAAAATACAATAATAACTAATAAAAATATATATATATATAAAACATAAAAAGTAAAAACAACAATAAAAACTTAAAACAAACATTAAAATATATATAAAAAACACACTAAAAAATTAATGATAATAACAAACCAAAATTATCTCATAAAGGATAAAAATTAAAAAAAACAAGTGTAATAGGGAGCATTGCTACTTAGTACCTCTTATGTATAAATTAATTGATAGCAAATATTGAATGCTTGTAACAATTCATAAATCTAATAATAAAATACAATTGAATAAGACAAAGAGAAGTAACAAAAGTAATCAATGGACTAGATAACCTTGGAGCAAAACAGAGATAAGTGCATAGATAATTTTGGACGAAACATTAACCTCGACATATTATCTTTTTTTACAAAAGTTAAGAGTTTATTGAAATGTGTTTATTCCGTTTTTAGCTAATGGGACCAAATGAGGGGAAATTACATTGTCTAGTATCTTTATATTAATTATATATATATATTATATATATATATTTATATATTTAATAAGATTTAATTAATGTAACAAATTTGTTATTTAACTTTAAAGTTTACTTATCTTAATTCAATGGCAAAAAAATAATGTGGTAGAATTTCTATGCCAAAAAAATATAAATGGATATAAAGTATCTTGTGTCATTTATAGTGTGGCAAGAATTCATATGTAATAAATATCTAATATAAAATTACAATAACTAGTATATTAAAATATAAAAAATTAGCTAGACAAAGGCTTAAGTGTGAGTACAACAAATTACTAAAAAAATATTTTATTATTTTATTATTTCAAGTAATGAATAAAATTATGAAGACAAAAAAGAAAATCTTATTTATTGTAATGTTGATTTAAATTTTATATTTTATATTGCATCATGATTTAAAATTGAATTGTGAAGATATGTAATATAGGTAGTGCTTATTGAGAAAATGATTGAATAAAGTCCATTCAATGATAATAAAAAATTTCAATGTCTAGTATATTAAAATAATAAATTTAATTACAGAGAGGCTTAAGTGTCAGTACAACAGATTCCTAAATTTTTATTTATTTATTTTTAAGTTGTGATTAAAATTGCGAATGACAAAAAAAAAATCTTATTTATTGTAGTGTTGACTTAAATTTTATTTTTTATATTACATCATAATTTAAAATTTAATTGTGCAAATATATAATATAAGTAATGTTTTTTAGGAAAATGATTAAGAAAGTTCATTAATGTACCTAACCAAAAACAAGTTTTGCACAACAAAACTTATCGAAACCAAGAATTAGATCATGCATACTAAGCACAAAATTTCAACCCCAAAACCCAATTTTTATTGGTCTTTCAATAAGAATCTAGGGCTCCCATACCAGGGAAAATGGCCCCTGTACAATGGTTAGTAAAATACCAAATACAAGGGACAACTTACACAGAAAACCCTTACCCAACTACTGAAACCACCCTCAGGTTTAGTGCCATAGTCTGCTAACTGTGCTTGCCACAATCTACTCACTGTTGGCAGTTCTTATTAAATCTTCCAGTTTCTATAGTTAGTAAAAGCCCAAAATGTTGTGGCAACTCGTTTTTTTTTTTGCAAAATAAAATATTAATTATGAAAAAATCCATAAATCTAGATTTTTTTTTATTTATTTATTTATTTTTTTTTTATTTATTTATTTATTTTTTTAATTAATTTATGATGACATTTGGGGATGAGAGGATTTTTTATTTTTATTTTTAAATAATTTTTAATTCTGAAAATTTGATTTTATACCACTTAAAATTAGTCATCCACAAATAAAAAATTAGAAATTCAAATTTTAAAAATTAAAAAAAAATTAAAATCTTATCGTGACAATGAACCACACTGATTGGTTCGAAACGCGTGGACAAATGAATTTTAATGTAATTATCACTGGAAATTTATTATTTATTTATTTATTTTTTTCGAGAAACAAGATATGGATCACAAAAGTCTAAATTCGATCAATTCAAAAAATATTTTTTCAATTTCTAAAAATTACGTTTAATATTTAATTTTACCAAAATTTTAATAAACGTGCGAAATAATTCCTAAAAATTTGTAAATTAATTAAGAGTCAAAGAATTTTGATCCAAACTGATTATAATATACTTCGCTTCAGATCTAATATAAAAAAAAAACAAACAAACATAGTTGTAAATTTAAAAATTTATCACCAAAAAACAAAAAATAAAATATAAATAAATAAAAAGAAATTGGGCAAATAAATAAACAAATTAATATACAATTAAGAAATAAATACAAAAAATTTATTTAAATCATAATAAATAATAATTATTATATATATATATATATATATATATATATATATATAACATTAAAAAGAATTTAACTTTTTTAATTTAATTTAATATTTATTTTTTTATTATTATTTTTTGTATTTTTGTATTTTAATTATTATTTATTAATGTTTTAATTATTATTATTATTTTGTATATTTATTTTTTAAACAATTTTTTGTTTTTTTTTTACTTAAATTGTATGTGAATTATTTTGTTGGGAGAAAAAAACTTATTTTTTGTTGGATATAAATTCATAAAAAATCAAAATTTGTTAATCTAGTAATATTCAATTATTTTTATAAAGAATATATTATTGAATGTGTTATTTTTAGCGAAAAAAATCTCGTATTCCATAGTTTTTAAACCTATTTTCTCTTCATTTAAAAATTTGTTTTTATATTTACGATCTCTCTGCGGTAAAAATTCACGATCTCTCTGCGATAATAGAAAAACAATCTGGGGCACGTGCGTCTATGGTCCGGCTTGCTGATATCAGGTGCACACATTCCTTATATTTTTCTAATACATATATGCTCATATATTTTCAAGTATGAATAATTCACCACAATTACCAAAGATTACCAAAGGTAGACCTAGCACAGTTACTCTACAGAGCCTATATGAGTATATAGAAACATTGTAAACTTTGAAACAAGAACTGATACTATTACCCGTTTCGTAGAGATAACAAAAAAATGACCTGATTTTCAAAAGGGGTGATGCAGAACACACATGTTTTTTTTAGAGTATAGTTTTTGACACTATTTTTATTTTTTTTTTATTTTAATGTACATTACGTTTTAGAATGGTAGTGATTTTCATGCTGATTTAAAAAAGTGGGTATTCTACATCACACCTTTTTTAAAAAGACCTATTTTTTGACTTATTTTCTAATGTATGAAATGTAAATAATTATTTTCTAAATTTGATAGTTTTTGAAGTGGTGGTTTTCTTCATATTTTCTTGTTTTTTTATTTTAATTTTAATTTTTTTGTAGCGAGTTTTTTTATTGTTTTGCATTTTTAAATTAGAAAGTTGATATTTTGAATTTTCGATATTCTATATATTTATACATCTTTAATTAATTTTTCAATCCCGATGAAATAATTGTTTCTAAAAAACAATATTTTTTAACAATGGACATAAAAATAACCATTTTTAACATAAATATAACAAAAAACCTACACGTTTTGATAATTTTTTGCTAGAATTGACATGTCAAAATCACAATTTTTATACGAAAATTTTAACTAAAAATGGCTAAATAATAGTTTTTATTTTTTATGAATTTCATGTCAAAAAAAAATCATAATCATTTTTTTTCAAAAAATAATGATTAACTAAAAAATCAATGCGAAAATCACATATTACAAATATTGAACGCATAACAACCTTAATTGATTGATTATTCTTCTCATAAAATGTCAAAGTCAAAACATTGCAAAACTTGATTTCCAAGCATAACTTAAATTTAATCAACAATGTCACGTAATCCAAACTCTTCGTCCTCTAGCTTTCATCATTGTCTTCTTCCACAATATTTTCTGCTTCCTTTTGCTCATTTTCCTCTTCTAATGGATCTTTGATGTCTGCGAATTTTCCAATGTATGTCTTTCCAAATATTCCATGTAATGGTGGTTGGGGTTCCTTTGCTTTTTTTGCCACACGTGATTCATTAAAGTCCCCTTTCTTCAACCCAATTTCTTACATTTCATCTGGAAGAAATTGAAGAGCATTAATTCTTTGCTGAATGAACTTGCACTGTAATGGATCTTTCTCAATTGCAATGCAATTTCATTTTTTAAGGCAACATGCTAGTGTTGTACCTAATTATCAAGCACAAAAGAAATAATGAAGTAAATTAGTACAATGACATATTAATTAAAAAATTAACATATTGAAATTCAATTCCATATAATAAAACTTATCTGAGCCAGAAAATAAATCCAGAACCCAATTTCCTTCATTTGAACATATGTCTATAAGATAGTTAATCAATAATTGTGGTTTTTGATAAATGTTAACTATCTCTCCTTTTGTTTCTTTGTCTTCATATGTTAGTTTTCTTACAACAGCATCATAAGTCAGTATTTGGTTATGACTCTTTCTGTCTACCCGATTAAAAATCATAGACATATGGCTATCATCTTTTGCCCAACTATCAATATGAATGAGCACACAATCATTTATAAATTGTTGATCTTCATTGTTAAGAAGATTTGACTTTTGCCTATAACATGAAATAGTAAAAGTTCAATTAACTTGTACATAAATGAATTTTTCAACATTAACCAAATATACATTTTAAATGTCTTACCATGTAAGTTGCATCCTTGAATTTGTTTTCCCCTTGAAGCTTGACAATATCATTGCCAATTTTGTGTTTGAATGAAATGTCACAAATCTCCATAATGGTGATGACGTCACTTCTACAAATCCCACAACCACTTTATTAAAAGTTTGATAAGTATAAGGGTCACTATCATAGTAAATGTTTGGAATATGAAACCATGGGATATATCTGCAATAACTAGGGCATAATCCCTTTTCGGTATGAGTTTAGCAATGTCTTCATAGTCGCCTTGTATTACTTGATATTGAATAGTGTCTAGCCCATTTCAAATGAAATGATTAAGAGTTGAATCAAGTTCAACATTTTTAATACATTGCTTCCTCAGCCTTTTGATCTTTATTTTTTCAATAAAGGTTTTGAAACTATCTGGTACTCCATTATCTTCCTTCCTCATATTTTATAAAATAAACAGATATATGTGTAAGTTATAAATTAAAAATAGTACACAAATGAATAAAAATGAATGTATACATCAAGATACCTTTTTAAATGCAAGATAAAAAGCTTTTAATGTTGATGTAGAACTTGAATCTTGATAGTTGTGTACAACATCATCCCAACTATCTTCATTCAACAATCTAACCATTTGTTCTTGAATTTTCATTTAAACTTTGTGACTGCATAGATAAAGTAACAAAAAGTTAATATAATGATATGTATAACAAATACTACCAAGAACAACATGTTTTATTTAAAAGATAACTATAATATAGAAATAAATAAAAATAATTCAACAAACTTACTTTTGAAATTCTTCAGACATTTCCTCCAATGATAATTCCCCTGACCTCACACGAGATAATATTGTTTTGACAATTTTTTCATCTTTCACTCCTTGCATTGCCCTCCAAGGTGTGATAGTCATATCGTCTGGAAGCTACTTCATTTCAAGAGCTAATTTACTATTGCCACATATCAATGGCTTAGACTTTTTGACCTTCTGGTTTTTAATGGCAATGTCTTGCCACATGCTGAAAATCTCATCAATCAACTTCCAAACATCTCCAGTTCTAAATGCCAATTGGAAAATGTTATCAACACCTCTGAATAAATCACTATTTTTGTTGTCCTTTTCCACCTTTTGAATTGGTTTTCTCTTCAATTTGATAGCCTATTTCCATACAACATTCCTTTCGGAAATCTGCAGTAACATTTATCCTATCCCCACCACATTTTTCTTGAAATTCACTATGAATAAATCTAACCCTTTGGATGAAAGTCATAGACATCCTATATTCATTATCTGAATTATGATCCCATGCCACTAACTTTGCTTTTGTTTCATTTAAACCAGCATAAATGATACATTTCATTGTTTCAAAACATGGGTTATTAGGATATTCCTCCATCAATTGTCTTTGAGATTCTATAGAATGGTTCCCCCCAAGCACATAATAATTGTATTCAAAACATTTTGACTTATCAAATGCTTCTTTGTTGGGAACTTGAACTGGATCAACAAGAAGCACATAACTAACCACATGAGCATATGGATTGTACCTCATTAATGTCTTCAAGTTGTGAACATGTAGATGATGTGGCTTTCTGACTTGATATTGACATTGTTCTTCACTTGCCTTATAGGTTTGTTTAACATTAAGCTGAAATGTACGACCACCACAATTAAGTTTCTATTTGTCAAATTTTTTCGAATGGTATTTTGTTTTGTTTTGATAATGCCATCATTTAAATAAGCTCCTAGTGTAATGATTTCTCTGCTTTTTTTGAAGTTTCACTAGGTTCTTGACTGCTGGTAATGACTACTTCAAAATCTTAAACTTTACTTTTCTTCGTCATAAAATTCTCAACAGATTTATTCTTGGGCATTGTTACTTTTGGTCTTTTACGGCTCTTCTAAGTTCCGATGTCATCTTCAGTAATGGAAACATATGCTTCACTGTTAGTTTCAACTCCATCGTCCTCAAAAGTAACTTTTTTACCCTTGCTAGATTTATCCACCAGAGGCCTTTTTTTTAATTCTTTGGATGTAGTTTTGTAGCATCTTCAATTACTACATTTTGCTTGTTTTCCATATCTTCTTCTGACACTGAGTAAAAACTGCTGACAACTTTCACGCTATCATGCTCTATGAAATGAATGCTTTCCAATCTAATTGAACAACTTTCAACAAAATTCTGCCAAAAAAAATATCATATGTCAATAAAAACAAAGTTACAAAAATATAGCGAGACACTTTCAAGAACGCAAAATACAAATATAAATAACAATACTTACAATGTTTTGTGTCATCTCCTTTACGATTTGTTTACACAACTTTGTAAATACCTTTCTCGTGTCATACAATGAATATGATAGTCGGTATTTAATCCTTTCATGTGACTTGGGAGCTTTTGTAAGTACGTAAACAACTTCAGTGTCCGGTACCGAACACATATCTATGACTCTTCTCATCACCTCAAAAATTCCATTATCATTCGGTATATCAATATATAGATATATATTCATATTTGTGCTTTCTTTTTCTTTCACATAGATTCTTGATGGAAATTTCACCTCTTTTGAATTCTTCCAGTCTGAAATTATATTCTTATTACTTGAGACACTTGAAAGATTTGTAGCCGTGAGCTCAGGTGGAGTTCATTCACCAATGTTTCTTGAAGATGCACCTTTAAGAGTCTTTGGTCCAGAAAGATTCACAGAAATTTTATTTGATGCGATTTTCCTGAAAAATAGAAACACATAAAAGTAAATAACAAAAACATATTAACTTAAATTAACAACGAAAATATATCAGGAATTTTTTATTTGTATAATCAGAATAATTGAAATTAAAAAAATATTAACATTAAGTAATGGTAGAAGCCCATTGACACCACCCTGTCCATCCACAGAGTGGTGGGTGATTTCCCCACCACTTACCCCGCATGCCCCCTACTCCTCTTCCCCCTCAACCGACCCACGCCACCCCACCCCGCAATTGGATGGCCATCCAACCACACCCTTACCCCC
>APFE031416328.1:123170-134207 GCA_000404065.3 Pinus taeda | reverse complement strand
ACCTTTCAATTGCGAGAATTCTTCATTAAATATGTTGTTGATAGTGATGTAGCTGCTCCACAAATTCACGAGTCTTTCAACAATTTTCAGAAAGCCTGGATGTGATGTGAGTAATAGTGATAATGAAATTTTAATATATAAGTGAAATTACGGGGATGTTTTACCTTACGGTTAATGTGGGATAATTTGTTTTAAAATATTATAAAGCGAATATTGTAGAATTGTTTTACAATGGGTTGAATGTGGATAATTTGTTTTAGAATATATTAAAAAAAAAGATTCAATTGTTTAGTGAATATTATATACTTTAACTATTAGAATAATTAATGTAGAAGTTGTAGTTTACAATTTTAATTTTAGTGATTTATTTCATAAAAAAATTCAGTTTACATTTTTCAATAAATTGTAGAATAAAATAATGAAGGTAAATAAATCTAAAAAAAAAATTGGAGGGAAATATTTTCACGAAATGTTTTGGAGGGAAATATTTTCGCGAAACTTTTTGGAGGGAATAATTTTGGAGGAAAAATTTCATTCTTTAAGCTATATAATATCCTTAGGAGACTCTCCATTTGTATCATTCAATATCTTCTATTTGAAAGGGATGGATTGTTCTAATAGTGAAGTTTCGATTTATACACCATCAACATCTTCATCACGTAACAACTCTATTCATATTGATGAATATAGCGGGAACTATTCCACTATGAATAGAAAGTCAATTCTGCCACTTAGTCCTGATTCTAAGGACTATGAGAGTAGCACTGATGAAAGAGGGGATAGAGAATTTCAAATAAATAAAGAGTCACAGATTCCACTTAGTCCTAATTCCAAGGACTATGAAAGCAGCGGTGATGAAGAGCATGATGGTGAAGTTCAAAAGAATGGAGTGTCACAATGTCCACTTAGTCCTAATTCTGAGGACTATGAGAGTAGTAGTTTTGAAGAGCATGATGGTGAAGTTCAAAAGAATGGAGTGTCACGGTGTCCACTTAGTCCTAATTCTGAGGACTATGAGAGCAGCAGTTTTGAAGAGCATGATGGCGAATTTCAAAAAAATGGAGTGTCACGGTGTCCACTTAGTCCTAATTATAAGGACTATGAGAGCAACAGTGATGAAGAGCGTGATAATAAATTTCAAAAGAATGGAGTGTCAAAGTGTCCACTTAGTCCTAATTCTAAGGACTATGAGAGAAAACAGCGGTGATGAAGAGCATGATGATGAATTTCAAAAGTATTGAGTGTTATGGTGTCCAATTAGTCCTAATTCTAAGGACTATGAGAGCATCAATGATGAAGAGCGGGATGATGAATTTCAAAAGATTGGAGTGTCATGGTGTCCACTTAGTCCTAATTATAAGGACTATGAGAGCAACAGTTATGAAGAGCATGATGATTAATTTCAAAAGAATGGAGTGGCATAGTGTCTTCTTAGTCATAATTCTAAGGACTATGAGAGCAGCAGTGATGAAGGACAGGATGATGCACTTAGTCCTAATTCTAATGAGTATAAAGGTAGAAGTGACAAAGGACAGGATGTAGCATCTTCAATAAGTAAACAGACACATTTTCGAGGTAGTCCTAATTCTATGGACTATGAGAGTAGCACTGACAATGCATATGAGGAAGAATATCCATTAAACATCGAGTCAAATTTTCCATTCAGTTCGAATTCTAAGGACTATGATAGTAGCACTGAAGAAGGGGAAGATGAAGAATATCCTCCAAGTCAATATTTGAAAAGCAGAGCTGATCATACTGTGGATAACATTCCTCTTAAGGATGATGAAAATCTTTATACAAATGATGATCCAATGATGGAGATGTTGCCAAGAAATATTGTATCGAGGAGCAGGAGCAGACCTTTTCGTATCAATGCAAGCTGTTCTAGTTATACAAGGGGTAGAGCAAAATATCCGATGAGAAGAAGTTCTATCAGCGCTCTCATTTCAAGTGAATGTTGCCAAAAAATTGCTTGAAACATATGGATTTCACATTTGCATTAGAAAGCAGGAAGAGATATTTGTTAATGAATAAAAGCATGCAAAATTCATATTTAGTTGGGTGCATGCAATCTACATTGTTAGGTTATGATTATCATATTAGGACTTTATTTATGTGTATAAAAGCTTTCAAAATGTTTCATTCAATTGGGAATTTTCGTCTCTCGAGAATTCAAGAAAATTTAGAAAAGGATCCCACATTTTATTCATAAGTACGTCATAAAAGATAGTTTGGGCCATTATCAAATATCGACATGTCATGGATGAAAGATTTCTTTTCAAAGCATGGAGAGTGTATGCCAAATAGAGAGACAATATATATTCTAGATATTTTTTCAAGACGAGAAATCTACAACTTATGCAAAGAATATGCAGAAGGTGTCGAGGGACATGGCCGGTTTATTACATATAAATATTTGTGAAGGTATAGAAGAAAGAATTCAACAATGTCCATATTCCTAAGAAGACAAGGATGGGGATTTGCAGTAGAAGTGCTTCTCTTAAATAAAAAAGGGACAAATGTGAAGGCTCAGAAAGAGGTAAGCATTCAAAATTGTATAGTCATCAACTATGAAAACATATTTCTTAATGAATTTCTTTTATGTTGTGTAGATTTAATTGTCAAAGAACTTCAGGAGCATCGCGAACAACAAATGAACGAAAGAAAGAAGTTGTACAAGCATTGAAAGAAGTGTTATGATAATCCGAATGAATATTTGGGTTTGATAATTGATGGTATGGACCAGAAGAAAACACTTTTACCACATTTTGTTCACACACCCAAAAATTTACAGGAGTAAAATTTTATTCAGTTTCACTTGGTCGGTTATATGGTCTTCAATGGAAAAATGTTGCCAAGGGTGTACTTCACAGCTCCAAATATTCATAATGATGCAAATCTGACCATAAACATAATTCATGATGTGATTTCTCATTGGTCTGGTAATCTTCCTAAAGTTTTGTATCTACAATTGGACAACACTTGCCGTGAAAACAAAAATCACGTTGTTTTTGGATATCTAAACATGCTTGTTGAATTGAGAATCTTTCAAAAGGTAAAGGTTGGTTTCCTTCTTATTGGGCACATTCATGACCATATTGATCAGATGTTTCGTCGTTTTTCAGTCACATTGAGGAGGAAGGAAGTTGGGAGCTTGCCATCACTAATTGAATGTATTAAGAAATCATACATGCCAGAGCCTATTTTTGATGTGTTAGAAGAAACTATTGACATGCGAAGGTTTATTCTGGGATCATATGGTGAGGGGAACTGCACTGAACAACTTAATGACATTAGCTTCCAACATCAATTTCGTATCAAAAAAATTGATGGGAAAACACTAATATGGGGCAAGAAGTATTCAACTACTGCAGAATGGCACCGTCATCAGGTTTGCAATTTTTGAAGTTCATTCCAGATCATCCAATATTTGCATCAAAAATATTGTTATTACAATCAGTTGGTGAAGTTCAGAATGCATGCAGACAGAATAGAGATATAAATTATTCTGATTGCCTGGAAGAAATTTAAAAATGTATTAGATATACATATGAGTACTTTGACATTGCTGATTTAGTTTGGTGGGAGTCATTTTTCAATAATCAAAGTGATATCATTTCAACAATAGCAAATGAAGATATACCTTTGAAAAATCCATTTATTTGGCCACAAAATGTGTCAAACGAACATGAGGAAATAAACATTGTTGAATAGCAACAATCTCAAGGTATTATTAATTCTTCACAGGCAGTGGAAAGAGAGATGTATATTGGTTCCAAAAGATCTCGTGCACAACGTAAAGCCATGGAAGACCTTTACAAGGGTTCAGTACAGGATATTAAGGAGGGTTGCATGATTTCAATGCTAGCAGATGGAGATCCTAATGGCTATCCATTTTGGGTTGCTAAAGTTATAAAGGTCTTTACAGAAAATGAGGATGTTACAAGTGTTGAATTACATTGGTATGCCACAAATACACACCCATTCAATGGTGTGTATAAGCCATAGATGGTTGTTGACAAAAAAAATGGCGGAAAGAGAAAAAGAAAGGGTACAAATATAAATCATCGCCGCACAGACATATTAAAATTGGAGGATGTTGATATACTTGTTTATGACTTCAATTTAACAAAGAGAGGAACTCTTCGCTTCAAGACGATAGAGATTCTAAAAATGTTGTTACTAGAAGGAACAGTGTTGAGATGAGAGTCTGCTGAAACCAGTCGTAGATCTAGAAGAATTTTGAAACCTGAAATGTTGGGCATGCATGTGGACTCAGATGGGGCACTAGTTTATGAAAGAGAATAATATAGAACATCTTCATCAGCATTCAGCCACTCATTTGAAGATGTGAATTCTGATGGTGTGCAAGAAAATATGAGTGATTTTGAATAATTGTTTAAGACAATTTATATAACTCATGTATGCATCGTATCTTCAAATAAAATTAATGATTGTGAGAAGAGCTTCGGCGTAAATCACATGAAAAAGACCTTTGTCGACGCGTTTCAAACCAACTAGTGTGGTTCATCGTCAGGACAAGCTGAAGAAACAGATCTGGCCTAGCAGGTTAAATAGACTGAGCAGAGACTCCAACGGCTACATAACAGCTATATTTGACTTTAGGACCAAGGTCAAAATTATATTAACAAATTTAATCTTATTGTTATTTTTATAATATTAAGATAATAATATAATATTTTATTTCTAGGGATAAGATAAATTAGGTATGATTAATAAATGAACGAATGTTATCAAAAGAAATTTAATTGTTTAAATAATATTAATGGTTATTTTAAAAATTATTGTTGTTTGAATAATTTAAGTTGTATAAAATAATAAATTTAATTTTACTATTAAATTATTATTGTTTGAATGAATAATTTAAGTTATATATATTAATAAATCTAATCTTATTATTATTATTATAATATTAAGATAATAATATTATATTATATTTCTAGAGATAGGAGAAATTAGGTATGATAGATAAATGAACAAATATTACCAAAAGAAAATTATTTATTTAAATGACATAATATTACAGGTTATTCAAAAATTACAATTAAATTAATATTGTTGAATGACTTCTCTAGAATGAATAATTTAAGTTATATAAATGATTATATATTCTTATTAAGTTATTAACTAAATATATCTATATATATATGTTTTACTTATTGAGGTATATAAAATTGATCTTAAGGGTTAGTTTGACTAGTAAAAAAAAGAAAATAAATTAATTTATTTCTAGATATAATATCTAAGTATATATATAAGTTATCATTATGCCGATTGGTTATCATAGCTGAAAATAAGAGGCTAAATGGTAGCACTCATCAATAAGACTAGACCTAAGAATACATCGTAATTTAGATATATTAATAATAATAACCTAATGAATTAAATAATAAACTTACTAAAACCGGAAAAGGACTGTTATCAGTGATTAAATCTACCCAAAAAATATAGATTAATACTTTATATATATATATTAATGAAAATAATCATAAATAGATACTCGAGGAACCCAAAAAAAAAAAAAGAAAAAAAGAAAAAAAAAACCCCTTAGCAGTCAGAGAAAACCACATAATGGGAGTAGCAGTTATAAGTTAGGACCAGTCAAACATCGGAGAGTTATAAAAAAGAAAAAAAAAAAAAAACCTTTTTAGCCCATCAGAGAAAACCACATAAGGGAGGTAGAATTATAAGGTAGGAACCATCAAACATCAGAGAGTTATAGGCTTCTCATATGTCTGTCACGTGTTTCAAGCATCTTGGGTGTTATGAGTTTTGTGAGCAGGTACAAAGAGTTCAACATCATCCTAAGCTAACAAGGCTTTTTGTAGCCAATCTTTGTGATAACAAAGTAACTCTTTCCAAGATGACATTTACAGTTTCATCCTCCATCATTGTTGATGCTACATGGATTCCAAATGTGGGTGAAAAATTGTATAAGTTACAAGATTTGGATGAGCACTACTATGAACCATACATCAAATCCAAGTATACAAATCAAAAGAAGAGGACCTTTCCTTTCAAGTTCCTTGAAGACAAGTATGCCCCTATCGTGAGGATCATTATGAAGTATTTTACATGTGAGGGCAGATTTTATAGATTGTACACCTATCACATTAGGCTGCTAATGCACTTCACAAGAGTGAAAATGTTGAGCATCGGTTATTTCTTATTCAGGAACATTGAGAAGATGGCCTACATTGTAAAAAAAAGCCATAACCCCAGTAGATGAGTGGTATCTATCACTATTCCCTGATTAAGATGATTGTGTTACATCATCTCAACCTCCTAAACATCTCTTGGGATACATTCATTGCCAATGACATCTTCAATGGTCCTTAGATTTTTCCATCGGTTCCTCAAGAAGTATAAAGACCTTCCAGCAATGCCAAAGTAAAGAAAGATGAGAAGGTTAAAGAGATTAAAATTGTTAAGGAGCTAGAAGCTTACAAGACATATCAGAGAGGGACTTGAAAGTTGTTTACAGTGGATAGGCAATTGTTTACTCCACTTAATGTGGAAGGGGCCTTGCCTTCTTCATCAGCTCATAGGCAAATTCTTGCTCCACAAAATGTGGAAGGGTCTTTTCCTTAGTCATCGACACAATAGGTACAACAGGTGCAACAGTTGCATAAAGGGAAGGAAAAGTTTCTAGAGGAAAGCCTTGATGATGAGGAGGAAAATGATTTTGATCTGTTAGAAGATGATGAAACAAAATAACCACACATCCATCATGGTATTGAGATGCCAACTTGGAGGCTCAAGATGAGGCAACAAACAAAAGCATAACCATAAGGGAAAAAGATGCACAGATCCAAGCATTGATGGACAAGCTAGTGAGAGCTAATTATGTCATTTCATACCTTGAGAAAGAGAACAAGTAGCTAAGTGAAAAAAAAATTCCTCATGGAGCTGGAACTTCTCAAAGCAATTAGGCAAAGTGACAACTACACGTCAGTAATGCAAGATGAAGAAACACCGGCTACCTTGACTACAAAAGAAAGAATTGAGAAGGAAATTGAAGAGCATAGAGAAGCTTCACTTGAGAAGGTCAATTTTCATTTGGAGAAGCTACTACAAAAGGCCAATAGGGACAATCGAATCATCAGGTAGTTGGCTCACCATTACATGACCCAGAACAAGATTTGTAATATAAGGGTCAAGCAAATGAAGACAAGGTTAAAACAAGCACTCAAAGGGAAAAAGGAAGATGATAGGCTTAGGTTGATTGCTCAAGCTTCCTTGGCTAACTAAGATACTTAATGGTGGTATTTTCCACAAAATTTGAGCAATTTTTGAAGAACTTTTTCCTTTTGAGGAATTTGGCAGTTTTTGACATAGACATTTAAGCCCTATGCACAGTGCCACTAGCGCTGCTCTTTTCCTAGGGGCATCCAAAGAGGGACTAGTGAGAATTTTTGGGTTCATAATTATGAGTACATTCATCCTCAGACTTTTCTAAGCTTCTAGAGTAGAATTGGTCAACTAAAAGGTCAAAAAACACCCACAAAATGACCTTTCTTCCCTTTTTTGGACACAGAGAAGCAGTCTTGAGAGAATACGTTTTTGAGAGGTCAAATGAGCTTCAAATGAAAAAATTAAACATATTTTGTAAATAATACTTGAGGAGCTTTCCAATGAGCTATCATGAGCTTAATTTAAACACATGGAAGGTCTCCAAAATGGCCCTGCAAAAAGCATTGCGCATAGAGCTTGGGCATTGCGCATAGGACAAACATTTTGTTGGGTTTCCATTTCACTATGCCTTGACTCTAATTTTGGGTTTCCTCTCATGGATGGCATTTTACTGATGTAAATTTTGACTAGGCATGTAAATATGATGGATAATAAGTAATATAAGGTATATTCATTATATTAAAAGCTATCTTGAGGACAAATGAATCAGTTTCCTCACTTTTAGAGGCAAGTTGTTAGGATGCCTAGATTCTAGTTTCCTGTTCAGTGTAGATTTTAACCCGATACAAAAATTACCTACATACGAATTCTAAAACACAAAAAATAACAATGCGAGAGCATAACACGTAAAACACATATACACAGAGATTTTCCCCTAGATCCCAAAATTGGGACTACCAGCTTGATTTTTCATTATTTTCCTTTCAATGCTATAATACATTTTTATACATGTCAAAGAATCCAATACCATGGACCGAAAACCATTGTGTCCAATACCACGGAATGAAAACCATCGCGTCTAAAAACATGTGCAAAAATCGTGCACAAAACCATAGGTGGGTCCGCCCATCCTAACATAGGGTCCAAAACCAAAATTTTCCATGTCGTTCCCCTGAACCCCATTAAGTGGGGTTACAGGTACACCTCAAACCCCCTGTGATCCCCCACCACCCCGCCCCTCACAACACAATCGGTGCAATGAAAAGGGGGCTCTACCCCCCCTCTAACCCCCTAGTTAACTATGTGGGCTAGTCGTGGAAAGAATATAACACAACCCAACATTGTCCCACTAGTTGTTTTCTTTCCACAGGGGGCCACAAGAGAGCTTCATCATTTTTCCAGCCCTAAAATGCCCATTCTCTCTACACCAAGAGAACTTCTCAAAGCTCACAGATTTTGTCAATCCATCTGCAGTATTCTTCAAAGTGTCCACCTTTACCGTCAACACCTTTTTGTCTTCTATCATATCCCTCACAAAGTGACATTGAACATCAATGTACTTTGTCTTTGAATGATATGCGGGGTTTTTTGCCAAGAAAATTGCACTTTGGCTATCACAGCCTATCCTTATAGCTCCCTATACTAACCTCATACTTGAACACAATATCTGCAACCAAACTATTTCCATGCTTTCATGAGTGGCTGCCATGTATTCTACCTCTGTACTTGATAGTGCCACTACAAATTGTTTCTTACTCATCCAACTGACTACACCTCCAAATAGGTTAAACACATACCTACTTGTAGATCTTATCTGATCCAGATCTCCAACCGAGTCTGCATCAACAAAGCCATGAATATCCAACACTCCATCGAATCTTAGTCTTCCTTTGTAGCACAAACCATAATCACTAGTGCCATGCAAATACCTGAAAACCTGCTTCAATGTTGTCCAATGCTCCTTTCCTGCTTTTGACATAAACCTGCTCAATACTCCCACTGCATGTGCAATATCTAGTCTGTACAGACCATTACATACATCAGGCTACCAACTGCACTTGCATATGGAACACAGGACATGTCCTCTTCCTCTTCTTGTGTCTTGGGACACTATTCAGGAGATAACCTCACACCTACACGAATAGGAACCTTCACTAGTTCACTATCCTACATATTAACCCTCTGGAGTATTATCTCAACATACTTCCTTTGGTTTAACCAGAGCTTCCTCTTTACCTGATCTCTTTTAATTTCCATGCCCAAAATATAGTTTGTAGCACCAAGATCTTTCATGTCAAATTTGGAGGATGATTGGGTCTTCAAATCCTGGATAATTTCTTTGTGATTTCCAACCAGCAACATATCATCCACATACAAGACCAGATAAATAACACAGTCACCAATTAATTTAAAATACACACAATGATCTGCTTTACTTCTAGTGAAGCCAAGTCCCCGTATAAATATATCAAATTTTTGATACCACATCCTTGGTGATTGTTTTAACCCATATAGACACTTCTTTAACTTGCATACCATTTCTTTCTTACCCTTCACTGCAAATCCTTTAGGTTTCTTTATGTATATTTCCACTTCCAGATCCCCGTGAATAAATACTGTCTTCACATCCATCTGTTGTACCTCAAAATCAAAAGCAGTAGCAGCAAAAAAAGTAATCTAATAGAAGTTACCATGGCAACAGGAGAAAAAAATATCACCAAAATCAATTCCTTGCACCTGGGAATAACCTTTTGCTACCAACTGAGCTTTGTATTTCTCCACCTTTCCTTCTACATTTATCTTCTTCTTGAACACCCATTTGCTACCAATGGATTTCCTTCCATCCAGAAACTCCACCAGATCCCAAGCCTCATTTTTGTGTAAAGATGCCATTTCATCAACCATGGCCTCTTTGCAGGTTTTTCCATCCTCTGAATCTACTGCCTCCTTCACAGTTTTGGGATCATCATTTGTAATAGACAAACTAAAATTTGAATAGAAGGCAGATGGAATACACCTTTCTGGCTGCCTTCTTTCTCAAATTGATCTTCTCACACCTAGAGTTTGTGGCTCTTCATCTTCTGATTCCTCCTCTAGTGTAGAGTCTGATTCTTCCATCTTTAGCTCAAACTCTATCTTCTTAGGTTCCTTTGGCTGGACTTCATGTTTAATAACATCTTTTACCTCTCTAAACACCACATCTCAGCTATACACAACCTTCCATGTGAATGGGTTCCAAAGCTTATAACCCTTTAAACCATCCTTATACCTAATAAAGATGCACTTTTTAGATTTACTATCCAACTTGGTTTGTTTCTCCTTTGGAACATGTACATATGCATCACATCAAAATACCCTCAGATGTGAAAGAGAGGGTTTCTTACCAGTCCATACCTCTTGTGGAGTCTTATCCTCCAATGCTGACAAAGGTGGCCTATTAACCAGGTAACATGCAATATCCACTGGCTCTGCCCAGAATTCTTGTCCTAACTTGGCACCACTGAACATGCTTCTTGCCCTTTCCTTCAACATCTTATTCAGTCTTTCTGCAACTCCATTTTGTTGAGGTGTATATGGAGTAGTTTTCTATCATGCTATACCATTCTTCTTACAGAATTCTTCAAATTCCTTGTTGCAAAACTCTTCACCGTTATCTATCCTCAAAACCTTTATCTTCCTCTGTCTGATTTACCACAAGAGCCTTAAATTCTTTAAACTTGTCAAAGACTTTAGATCACTGTGCACAAGCTCTAATATCTGTTTCGCCCTCTTACTACCAGAGAGAAAACTCACCCGATTCTGCTTCCCGTATACACAATTTTCACAGAAATCAAAATCTAGAGAGCTATTACTCATACCTTCTACCATACCTTTACCATG
>APFE031416328.1:103640-119153 GCA_000404065.3 Pinus taeda | reverse complement strand
GTTGAAAACATGTTGAATTTATACTTAAGAAAGAAAAATGATATTCTACCAAAAACATTAATGTGTTTTTTCCTCATAAACAACTTTGTTTGGCACATAAAAATTTGGTTTTACTAGCATTTTTTAAAATTTTTGAAAATTGACCCTAAAAAAAATTTCATTGTTCCAGTATCATCACTTTCGTTTTAAAGCTATATTTTGCATGAAAATTTCATAGTAAATTTCGTAGTCACTTGCATTTTTAAAACGTGTTCAAAATTGATGCCTAAAAAATAAAAACATCGTTCCAGTATACACACTTTTTGTTTTTAGCACTGTTTTTGATGTTTTTTCGAGGTTTTTTGGCTAGAGTTCCTGTTTCAAAGTTTACATTGTTTAGAGTCTTTAGAGAAACGTAGAGAAAAAAGAGAAGTCAAGCTACAAATAGAGTTAGCAGCCACGCTGGAAAATAAATTCACATCTCTTGAAAACAAGATCAAAAAACAAATAGAAAATAAAATAGAACTATTGGAGAATAAGATGGAGGCAGTGGAGACTAGGTTGCAGGTTATAGAAAAACAAAACCAAGATATGAACCAAACATCTCAGCAAGTAGATGCTAATACTTTAGAGAGTCTTAAAATGAAGGACATGATTAAAGAGCTAGAAGAAAAAGTTAATAGCTGCCTCACCCTAAATAGTGTGGCAGGTAAATTAGATATCAAACCAATTAAAGATGAAATGAAAAAATTGATAGAATTAGACCATGAGCGTAACAAAAGGGCCTTGAGCCTTATAATCTTCAGTTTGAAAGAGGAGGTAGATGAGGATACTTTAGCCATAGCCCAGGCAGAATTACATATCAGATTACAAATTGAAACAACATGTCTCACAGAAGCAACAAGGTTGGGGAAACTAACTAAGAATAAAGGAAGGCTGATCCGAATAAAGGTGAGCTCTACTGACCATAAGTATGACATACTTAGTAAAGCCTCAAGTCTACAAGGAATGAGAATATTTATAAATGGAAATCTCATTTCAAAAGATCAAACAGAATTGAGAAAGGAGGTTCAAAAGGTAAAGGAAGATAGGAAGGAAGGAAGGAAAATGGGCAATAATCAGAAATAGAAAAGCCGTTATTCAAGATAGAAACCAAAAAGATAATAATAAATAGAAATTCAACATGCTCCAGATTCTTTCTTGGAACTATTGGGGCTTTCCATGGAACAAAGGCCCAAGCTAAGTTCGATCTCGAATGATGTTGATATTATTTTTCTTGTTGAAACTTAGGAGCACAAAGAATCTAAGGTCCCTAACATAGATGGATTTACATTATGGTCTACCTGGAATAAGCGATTCTCCCGTAGAGGCATTGGGGGTATAACTTGTTACATTAAGAAGAACATCTCTCCCCATGCTAGGATTTATAAAAACAACCCTTACAACCAATATAGTTGGATAGAAATTACTGACATTTATGATAAAAAGACCTACATAACAATTTATTATTCTCCCCCCCCATCAATTCTAACTTCTATAAGAAAAAGAATCTAGATAAAAATAGTCCTTACAATAGTTTAGAGAATGATATTTCTAGCCTAAGGAATGAAGGCAATATCCTTTTAATGGGTGACTTTAATGCTCGAACTTCACGAAACCAAGCTATTCTTCTAAGCAATCATTCCAACCCTAATCCTCTTTGGTTAGATGAAGACCTTCCTCTGGCTACCTGGTACAAAAGGAGCTCTGAAGACCTCGGGGATAATTTGTTTGGGTCAGAGCTAGTCAAGCTCTGTAGTGCTCAAGATCTCATAATTTGCAACGGTCTAAAGAAGTGGCCCAATTCTAGCCATATGACTTGCATCCATGGGCTTGGTAGCAGCGTGGTAGATTATGTTATCTCCGATCTCCCTCTATACAACGAAATAACAAATTTTGACATCTTAAATGACTACGAGCCTGACTCTGATCATAGGCCTTTACTTATAACTCTCAATTTTGTCATGCATAGAGCTCCTATAGAAGATAATCCTTATAGCCAAAAGAAGTTAATCTTTGATAGAAATAAAAAAGATCTCTTTCTAAATGAATTAAAAACTAATTTGCTTCCTTTATCTAGTATATACAACACAGAAGATCTCTATCATAATTTTACTACAACCTTCTCATATTCTATTAACAAGTTCTCAATTTAAGTTTCAAGTAATAAAAGAAATAACAAAACCAACCCATGGTATAACAAAGACTGTAAAAGTGCGAGGAGAGAAATTAAGGAAGTTGTTGATGAATCTCTTAAAATTGGCAAGATAAAAATATACAAAGCCCTAACTAAAAGGAAAGAAAGGCAGTATATTCGTAAAAGACAAGAGAATCTCTTACACCTCTCTAAGGTAGCTCCTAAGAAATTCTGGAAGCAGATTCTAACTAGGAAAACTAAAGATAATAATAAAATTGCTTTACATGACTGGAATTCCTATCTTAAAAAGCTTTATGAATCTCCAAATGTCATGGATAACTTTGAAACCCTGCTCACAACAAAAGAAGTTTTCTCATTAGAGGACATTGATTTTGGGGTTAATCACTTGGCTAATGGGAAAGCTAAGGACATTGAAGGTTACCAGGCGGAAATCTTAAAAATTGGAGGTCCCGTCCTCATTCCCCACATTCATAATCTTTTCAATCAAGCGGTCAAGCAAGGGTTCCCTAAACCATGGACTCAAAGCCTCATTATCACTATTTTTAAAAGTGGGGATACAAACAACCCCTCTAATTATCAGACAATTATGATCAACCCTCTCCTAGCCAAGTTATATGGTATTATTTTGGAAAGGAAGTTGAGCATATGGCTTGAAAGTGAAGGTAAGCGGGCTAAAGGCCAAGTGGGTTTTAGAAAGCAACACTCAACAACAGACCGCCTTGTTACGCTTAGGATCATTTTGGAGGAATTCCACAATGATAAATCAAATCTCTTTTGTTGCTTTATGGACTTTAGAAAGGATTTCGATATGGTTCCTAGAAACAACCTTTGGAACATATTAGAAGAGCTAAAGGTTCCTTTTGAGTTGAAAGCTGCTGCTATAAGGTTATACGAGAATGTAATTTCCAAGTTAAAGAGCAATGAGGGGTGGTCGAAAGATATTAAGTGTAATGTTGGATTTAAACAAGGTTGCCCCCTCTCCCTACCCTATTTGGCATTTACATTGACAAGCTAGAAGGTTGTTTAGAGGAAGCAGGATGTGCTGGCACAATCTTAGCTGGGATAGTCATCATCCTTCTTCTCTACATTGACGATATTGTTCTTCTCGCAAGGTGCTCATCTGATCTTGATAAGCAACTTATACTTCTTAAGGATTTCTGCTCTACCATGGGTATGATTGTTAACACTGACAAAACAAAAGTCATGATTATCAAATCCAAGAAGGACACTTATACTAATTTGATGTATGACAATAGTAACTTGGAGGAAGTGTCTTCCTACAAGTACCTAGGAATTGATATTCAACACAAGCTCAACTGGAACTATAGCATTGAGAAAAGGATTAATGGGAGATGGAAAGCTTATTTTGGTCTTGAAAAAATTGTAAAACGACAAACCTCGTAATGTGGGATAGAAAGAAGTTCCTCTTTGAAACTTTAGTCACTCCGGTTATCTTATATGGATGTGAGGTTTGGGGTTGTAGCATCTCTAGAGAATCCTGGAGAAAGATTGAGCAAATCCAGAAGCATTTTATAATGTATAACCTCAAAATTAAAAGCAACACACCCTATCCTATTCTCCTGATAGAAGTGGGTCTTTCCCCTATCGAGAGCCTAGCTATGACTAGTGTTCTGTTGTACAAGCACAAAATCAATAACATAGGAGACCATAGACTTCCTAATATAGCTTTAAATTCTAGCCAAAACCACCTAAGGCTCAAACGAGGTTGGTATAAAGACATCAGGGTCTGGTTAAACCATTGGGAGATCGACGAGAATGTTGCATTGCAAAACATTAATAACATTAAAAATATTGTCACTTCTAAGTTCAAAGAAAAAATGTGGTGTGAGAAAGATTTAGCAGCTAAAATAAAATTAAGATATTATAAGGAGGTCATCAACCCCACCCTAGAAGATCAAAAGTATCTCTCTATTTTAACTAGCTCAAAGAAGAAAATTAATATAGCCAAGATTAGGACGAACTCTCATGAGCTCCATAGTGAAATGGGTCGTTGGGCAGTTCCTAAAACACCATGGATGGAAAGGTTCTGCCATCTCTGTGAGAATACGAACATCTAGGATGAAAATCACTTCCTCTTAGAGTGCCCCGCATACAACGACATTAGATCTCAGTTTCAAAATATTTGTTGCAATACTGACCTTCTTAGCTTTTTACGTTGTCAAAATTACACTGAGCTCGGGAGGCTTCTCTACAAGCTTTTTGAGCATAGGAATAAAATCTTAAATCAATCTAAATAATTCGTATCTTTAGGTCTGAAAGACCAAAGTTTGGTCTCAGTGGACGTTAACCATCATCATCATCACAAAGTGTGCATTTGTTTAAAATTGTTATTTTTAGTGACAATTATTTTATGTGTATTGGAGTATTAATCAATTATACATAAATATATAAAAATTCATTATTATTATTATTATAATTTTTTTTTTCTTAACTGGAACGATTATGTTTTATTGATAAAATTCAGGTTGGGTGAAGCCTAATCAACCATTACAATTCGCAGATTTTACATGGGCACCTTTTCCGGTTAGGGAATAATTGCCATATTCAAAGCACCTGCATTTATGCTGATCATTCCATTTTGTAGAGTACATCCTATATTTGCCAATCTGTCTGCTTCCTTGTTTAATTCTCTGAGTATGTGGAAAATTTGAACCGAGGAGAAGTCCTTCAGAATTCTGCTCACTCTTGAGAGCTGTTTGTTTAGCATTAGATCCTTGAACCCTTTCTTGCTTATTATTGACTTTATTAACAATTTTGAATCTCCAAAGGTTAGGATTTCGCTTGGATTTTCTTTTCTGGCCAATTGACAAGCCTTTAAAAGGCTGAGAGCTTAAGCCTGGTTGTTGGTTTTCCTTCCAAGTCCCCAACTGAAGTCATCTTTTTCCCCATTCAGATAGAAGATCACCCCTCATGCTCCTGACCTACCTGGATTGCCTTTTGAGGCACCATCGAAGAAGATAGTGCACTTGCCCTGGGATTCCCACCACTGTTGAAGTTTGTCCACAGGATCTCGAATCTGCCATATTTCCTTATGAAATGGCTGTGTGATTGTTGGAGGTCTGGTCTTGCAGGAGAAGGCATCCAGCCATGCCCTTTCTTCTCTTCGGAGGGAGTTATCATCTTTGATTGAAGAATGGTTCAGAGTTTCTAAAAGGAGTTTCTTTGCCTGGTATGCCACTTTTTATGCAGGTGTTTCATTGTGGTTGAAGATGATTTCATTCCGGGCTAGCCATAACTTCCAGCATACATATTTAGGGGCAACAATCCACACCTTGTGCCATAGAGATTTGCCAGCAATATTGTGAGGATAACTGGCTTTCGAAGTGGAGAAAATTTTTGCAATCGAACATTGTGTTGGGGGTCTCACATTCAGTCCGGTCAGGAAGATAGACGAGGCCTTCTTTGCATACTCACAATCAATAAACATGTGTTCTGAGGTTTCCAATGCGATTTTGCAAAGAGCACATCGGTGAGGACCTTCTATCTTCCTTCTGCACAGGTTTTCTCCAGTCAGGATTTTGTTATGAAACAGAGTCCAAAAGAAGAAATTGATCTTAGGGATGCTGAAGCTGTCCCAGACCTGTTTCCACACTGATTTCAGATGTGGCAAATCCTTTTTTCTTTGCATCTGTAAATATCCTTATCTTATTGTGTACATCCCCGTCTTACGCCATCCCCAGGAATCTTCATCGTCTTTATGTACTGGTGCAAAATCTGAAATTGCATCTATAAGGGCATTTAACTGGGGATTTAGATGCGCTGGTACTTTAGGAAAATTCCAGCGCTGCCAATTTCCTTTACTATCCCAACCTGAAATATCCTCAATTTTCTGAATTCCTTTTGTGTGTAACCAAACTCTTAGCTCTGAGATTTCATTGTTTTCTGTTAGAGGGGGATGACCCATGACTCTGTCTCTCCATAGCAGTGTATTTTTGCCATTCCCGGGGATTCTATACAGGTGAGATCTGAAAAATTCGATGCCTTTGCTGCACAACTTCCAAGCCTGCGTTCCTTTTGGGACTTTCTCTGGAATGAAAGATTTAATTGACTGGTTTTTGAGGTATTTAAGCTTTAATATCTGACTGACTGGGTGATTAGGCTCAACAAAAAGATGCCACAGTAATTTGTAGCCCAATGCTAAGTTTGCTTGCAGGGGATCTCGGATTTGAAGTCTGCCTTCCTCTAATGGTCGTTTTGCTGTTTCCCAGTTTATTAAGTGAAATTTGTTGCTATTTCCATGTCCTCCATTCCACAGAAAATTGCGCATGAGACTGGAGATTTGATTTGAGATTTGTTTTGGAGCCATCATTAAGGAAGCCTGGAATGTTGGCAGTGCCGAAAGGACTGGTCTGATGAGCGTGAGTTTGCCTCCTGTGGTGAGCCAAACGCCACCCCATGCAGCAATCTTTTTTTTGAATTTCGAGATCACCTCCTCCCACAAATGGTTTTTGTTGGATCCCATCGTTATTGGAAGGCCCATATATTTTATTTTATCCCAATCTGCATATCCATTAAATCCCAGATTGCTGGCTATTCTATCAATTGCGTGCTGCTCTGTGTTCAATCCATAAACAACGCTTTTCCTTTCACTAATTAACGCTCCAAAGATGCTGCAAAATTTTTGAAGAATGGTTTTGAAGGAGTTAGCTATTCTCGGAGAAGCGCCCCCGAGCAAAAGAGTCATCAGCGAAAAGCGCGTGATTCACTGGGGTAATTCCTTTCACAATTCTGATCCCAGGAATGTTGCTATTTTGTTTTTCCAAGGTTAGATTTCTGCTCAGGGAGTCTGCCAGCAGAATGTATAGAAATGGTGAAAGAGGAAAGCCCTGCCTCAATCCCCTGGTGGCTAAAAAGAAGTCTGTTGGTCTCCCATTTACCATTGGGGCTATCTAGATCTTCTCTAGACAAGCTTTGATTAGGTGTATGAAGTCCTCATTAAATACGAAGGATGAGAGAACCCTATACAGGAAAGAGCGATTAACTCTATCAAAAGCATTACACATATCCAGTTTTATAAGCATACCTTGTTGTTTGCGTGAATGGCTCGAATGCAGGGCTTCTTGAACTTGGATGATGTTGTCCAGGATATGTCTTCCTTTCACAAATCCCCCTTGGGTTGGAGAAATGAGCTTTTGCAGGAGAGGCTTGATTTTGTTAGCCAGAAGTTTGGCCACTATCTTGTAGGACGAATTGCAGAGTGAGATCGACCTGTATCTATCAAATGAACCTGGGTTTGCTTCCTTGGGGATTAAAGCGAGGAAGGTGGAATTTATTCCGCCTCCAACCTTTGCCTTCCTCATAAAACCACGTATCATTATGAGGAGATCAGATTTGATTAGCTCCCAACAAATTCTGTAAAAGTGGATTGAAAATCCATCAGGTCCTAGTGCTTTGTCTGGCTCCATGGACCATACAATGTTAGAAATCTCTTCTTCCGTGACTAGGCTCATAAGATTTTCATTACCTTCTATGTTGACTAGCTTTGGTATGTTTGTGAGGAACTTTGATATGTCCTCCTCACTCCCATCCCATTCTGCACTAAGAAGATTCTGAAAATGCTTCACTGCAGCTTCCTTGATTTGGGAAAATCCTTTACATACCTGTCCATTAGATGTGGTGATTTCTGCTATATGGTTTCGGGAAAGACGAGCCCTGTACTGTCTATGAAAATATGTGGTGTTTCTATCCCCAGCTTTAAGCCACAGACTGCGAGACTTTAAGTGTCAATACTCTTCCTCGCTTCTGAAGGAGCAATATGTTTTCCTTTGTGTAGATTTTTCTTTGTCTAAGTCCATGGGAGAAATATCTTTCTCTTCCAATTCAAATTGGATTTCTTGCAGCTGAAGGACTACCTCTTTCCTCTGACTGGTGGGGGTATTCATAGGTTTCTTTATCCATTCTTTTAGGCCCTTATTTGCATTTTTCATTTTTTGCTCCCACACAAAGCTTGGGGAGCCTGAAACATCTATTCTCCAAGCTGATTGAACTATTTCAAAGAACCCTTCTCTTCCTGCCCAGAGAGGACTGAAGTGAAAGGGGAGAGGACCTAAATCTTCTTCTTCTTTCAGGCAAAGAAGAATTGGTTTGTGGTCCGAGGTGAGTTTTGGAAGAATATTGGTGAAAACTATTCCTTTGTCCATCATTATAGAGATGTTGATGAGGAATCTGTCCAACCTTGCTGATATGTGGTTTTCTCTTGTTCTGTTGTTGGTCCAGGTATATTCTCCTTTCACTGGCTTGAAGTCTACTAGGTCCCACTATAGAATCAGATTTTCCACTGTGGAGAGTAAAGGATCTCTTGAGAAGGTCCCTCCTCTCTTCTCTTTGAGATCTAGAATTATGTTCAATTCACCTCCTATAACTATATTCATAGGATTAAAACGCTCTAAAAAGTCCGAGAGTGTCTTCCAACACTCTTTCTTTTCCTCATAGTGTACAGGGACATACATGTTAAACAAAGCTAGGATGAGGTTGCTTGCAGTGTGACGCAATTCAGTGTATATCCAATGTTGGGTCTCAAAGGATCTCTCTAAAGAAAAGGAGTTTTTTGACCAGAATGTACCTATTCCTGACAACCTTTCCAGAATCAAATTCCATTTTGTATTACTAGTATTTAGAAGGATCTCCCCTTCTGTTTTTGTCTCTTGGAGCATGAGAATGTCTGTGGGTTCCATTTTCAATAAATCTTTAATGGCCTTTGCCTTAGTGGGATTACCCAAACCCCTGTAGTTCCAAGAGACCAATTGCATCATTTACCACTTGTTGGGGTAGGCCCTCCTCCCTTGGGGACCCTTGGTCTGGTATTCCTCTCGAGGGTCATCTCAATGGTAGCTTGACTGCCAAGGGTTTTTTGTCTTTCTGACTCTTCTGCCCTGGTTTCCTTGTTTGATCTCCTTCCAACTCTTTTTGATGGCCTTTCGAAGGTCTCATCATCTAATGAGCCCGTGTTTTCTGTGTTCTTCTTCTTTTGTTTGATTATATCAGCATATGAAGGAGAAGGAGTGTTACTTGGGGTCGGGTTTGGAGTGTTACTTGGCTCTAAAGTGTCGGTATTGTTCAGCTGAGAAAGATCTTCCTGCTCTGCCTCTGGAGGATCTGAGGGTGATTTGAGAGATTCAAAGGGATTTTTTTCCTCCACAATGCTAATGGTTTCCCTGCTTCCAGTGTTTTGATTGCTTGCACTTTCTTGCCATGCTTTATTCCCTATCTCTTTGGCTTTATTTTTGTTATTCTGCCTGCTACTTGCTGTTTTCTTTGCTTGTTTCCATTGTTCGCCTTTTTATTTCTTTGATGTCTCCTCATTTTTTTTTGCAGTACCTTGCAAAATTCCCGTATTCGTGACAGTGTCGAAACTTAAAGGGTAATTGTTCATAGTCAAGCTCTTGGATGTGTGTCCAGTCCGCCACCGAGAGTTTGATTGCTTCAGGTAGCCCGACTTCCAAATCGACCTCTACACAGATGCGGGCGCAGGAGTATTGATCCTTCCTCGGTGCTGATCTATGTATCTTCCTAGGGCATTGCCAATGGATTTCAGCGAGTTCTAACTCCAGCAATGGAGGGGAAGGTACGGGAGATGCACCCAAATAGGTACAGCCGTGGGCACATCTTGTGCTGGATCAAAGTCTCGGGACCATTTATTCAAGTATAGCCCTTGGGGACCCATGAAATATGGCCCATTTCTGAAGATCAGGCTTCTGTCGTCTACGTTATCAAACACGAAAACGAAGGACCCTTTGCCTACAAAGTGGCTTTTTATTCCTTCCTTAACCAGTGGTATCCAGTTTCATTTAACCCAATCTTCTACTGCTTTCGGAGATGGCCATAACCCTGTGAACTGACTGATGAGGCCTCTTTCGGCTAGGTTTAACACATCTCTGCAAGTTTCTTCCACCGACAGAGTCACCATAGGGATATTTTCCAGTTTTTTAACAAAATTTTGCTGAAGGGTAGATGTCGGCCATTTATCTGCAGCAGCAACAAGTGATCTGAAGGCATCGAGATCAGAAGGTGGGAGAGAGATGCTTCCATGATCCATTGTGAGGATCACATGATGAAGAACAAGATCAGCAGCTAGGTTCCCATGCGAAAACACATGGTCGAAATCCTTTGAGAAATGAAGACCGAGCAAAGCAAAGCTGGCTCGGTGCGCCGCGCCTCTGACCCAATGTGCTGCGCCCCTCCTTAGCACCGCGCAAGTTCAAAATACCACGCAGAAAGTCGATCTAGAGCGCCACGCACGCCTGATGCGTCGCGCCGGCAGCCTGAAGCGCTGCGCACAACAGCTTGGCAAAGGCAAAAACCCTAGAGATACAGAGCCGAGAAAGATGTTCCAGAACCTGAATCTTCCTTTACCGAAATTTAATCACTTTAATCAACGATGTTTAAATTGATTTCGGCTACCAAACAGAACGTTGGAACTCCCTAAAAAATCATAATTTCAAAATATTAATTTTATTGTTTTTTTTTTTTAAACTTTGCAATTTTATTTATTTATTTATTTTATTTTTAATTATAAATAAAAACATTGCAAAGCATAATAAAAAACACAAGTTTGAAAAACCCTTAAAAAAAACATATTAGGATGAAGAATAAGAAGAGGAATAAAACAATTTGAAAAATGGTTAAATAATCAACATTTAAAAAAAAAAATATACATACTTAGGACATAAAAAAATATAAAATGTCAAAAATATGCCTTAAAAAAAAGAGGTTGTTGTTACATCAATGTTTTTCAAAATCTGCATGAAAATCACCAACATTCTAAAAAATTATTCATACTTAATGTCAAAAATAAGTCAAAAAAAGGGGTTGATATTGAATGAACACTTTTCAAAATTGGCATGAAAGTCACTAACATAAAAAAAGCAATGTGCATACTTAATATATAATAAAATTTAAAGTATCAAAAATATGCTCCAAATAAAAAATGTATTCTTAATCAACACTTTTGAAAATCTAATGATTTTTTGCAACTTCAAAAAAAAGTGAGTTTTTGTTTGGTTGGTAATATATTAAAATAAACTAATTTATATATTATACTTTGTCATCTAAAAAACTTTAAATAATGAATAATACATGTTTTACCAATACTTTAAAGCACAACAATTATGAAAATTTTATATATATGCTTGTGTGTGTGGGATCTTTTCTTTAAAAGTGCAAAACATTATATTATTATCCAATATTTATTGGTATAGATAATTATTGCACAATGATTGTTATGTGGATATTAGATTTTTTGCTATATAATGTAAGAGTTGTCTTTAGTGTGACATTTTGGAGATTCCGGCGATGGAATCCGGCAGAAAAAATTGAGGTTAAATCTTGATTTGTATTATTTAAAATGGTTTTTTAACTGCATATTTGGATTCAGCACCCTGAAAAAATTCTAGGACGCTTTGATTGTGCAGAAATTACCTATCAAACTTGCGACTCCAATAAATTGCTGCCGGATTTTAGAGAAATTTGGCCGGAAAAACCCACTGGAAAAGCCTCCAAAAAGTCTCACTAAAGACAACTGCTATAATGTACATGTGTGTTTTTAAGCATTTTATATTTAAAATAATATAGCGTTTTGTTGTAATATATATATGAGAGATAAATTTGGTATTTTACTATGAATTCATATATATAACATTTTAAAATGTACATATTGGCAAAAAGGCATTTATTATATGTTAGACCACATGTTCCATAAACAATGTTATTAGAAACCCAAAACATAATTGACTTTGTCCTCATACAAAATTACCAATTACTCCTTAATAATATATACTCTATAATATTGCCTAATATTCTAATAGTTAATATATAAAAAATAAAATAGAACCTAACAAAGAACATAATGAGTGGTAATATCCTCCAACGTAATGCTTGTTGGTTCTATTCTAAACGATAAAACTGAAAAATAGTAATAAAAATGGGAAAAAAATAAAAATAATAAGGTTAAATTTAACTATTCTAAATAATAAAACTAAGTTCGCATGGGGTAGCTCAAGTGGCAATGGTTGTGGAAATGAAGTCTCACCAAACCGGAGATCTTGGGTTCGACTCTTATGCTACCCTCCCCGGAAATGGGGTGATCATGACATGTGCTATATCTTTCAATCAAGCTAGTGTGGAAGCCAAGATGATCCAAGAATTGAACAATACTTCTGGAGGAGTTAGACTTGCTTTTCACAAAACAAGTTCCATTTAGAGAGTTGGAGTTCTACCAGTTTGTCTCCAAGTGTTGTAGCGGCTACAACCACCCTCCAAAATTTTTCCTTAGCCTCATTTTGGAGCCTCCCAAGTTCCTAGTTCATAGCTACCATCTCCTCAATGTCAAATTGATTCATAGTTTCTTATTTTGTGTTAACTCCCCTCAACAAGTTGGATAACATCCTTTGGTTAGAAGTCGTGGACTATTTTCCCTAGCACAAATTACCAACTAAATTTCAAAGGAGACTACACTTAGCCTACACAATTTTGAACCACTTCTTCAGTTCCAACAAAGACTCCACAATAATGTTACTTGTGTAGTAATTTGATACTCAATTTTATAAATTTTAGAAGTAAGATTGAAAATTGAGGATCTATTCCAGTGCACATACTCTTCATGGATTCTAAGACCATGACACATTTTGTGAATCTCTTTAGAGTCCTTTTGATGCCATATTTAACCAATTTATTTAGTAAGGAAGGAGCGTTGTACCTTACCTATTGCAACCACCCCAATCCTTAAGTTTTGAACTCTCAAATGATGTAAAGTCAAAGAGTCAGAAACTGGTTTGTCTTATTGGTTCCATGGTCAACTTTGGCTCATAATTTTTATGCTTTTCATTTTGAAAACGTACTAAGGGAGTGGTTCCCTTGGGAGATATTTGGCACTAAAAAAACTCTAAATAATTGTCTAGAGGCAACAATGTTATTTACCTGGTGGAGAGGCTTAGTTGACCTCCTAAGCTTGTTTAATTGAGTTACCATTATCCCATAGTGAACTAGAGTAATTACCACCAATGGAGGACAAGGCACAAGGTGGAGCATGCGACCTTAGGGATTTTATCTCTTCACAATGCATATCATATATTTGTTGAGGCTTGGAATGTGCACCATGTGAAAATTTAAGGTCGCTAAATGTATCATTGTATTATTCAATAAATTAAGGGACATGGTGTTGATATAATGTGCCATTAACCACTAATTCCCCAAATTTTATGCTTTAAACCATAATTTTCCCATCAATTTGCTTCTTTATTATTTCCTTACAAGACATGATAAAAGTTGATGGAAGAAACAAATTTGGATTCTTATCTACTATGACATGTATTTGAAGGTAGAGAGTTCTTTTGGCAGAGAGTCATGTACCATATGATTAATAATGATTTTGGAGTCCCCTGTCACTATAAGAAATTGGATGCTAATGTCTTTGGCTACTTTGAGTCCTTACCACAAAGCATAAGCATATGCTTTATTAATGGAATTGATACAAGTCCCCATGTGTAATAAGATTCACTTGTTCCTTCAAGGTTTGTGATGACCCCCCTCGAGCACCTTTCAACCGTGTATAACTTTTAGACTTCTCCAATTCCAATGCACAAACCACTTTAAAATTTGAAGGACATTGGGGTGGCTTTGATCCACTTATATGTGCACAAGTAAGGAGACCATATTTGATATAAACTCTTTGGGTGAAGCCTCATGTATGACCACTATCTCAAGGTGACTGATGGCTTCGAGAAAAGTCCTTGTGGGAATTGAATTTTATCCAATAGTGAAAACTCCTTGTTTTTCACCATCAAATCTAACATACTTACACACATTATAATACAATATGACACATAGTATCAAGATAAGATCATGTAATAAATATCCATAAAATTGGAATTTATTGAAGTGTTTTTGAAAATGAATTTATTAATAACCCTTAAACTTATAAAATGTAAAAAAGATTGTTAGTTAGATTTAACTTAAATACTTAGACAAAATAATGGTTGTCTTATCTTTTTAAATTATATTAATCTCTGAAATTAAATATTTTGACTTTGTAACTTCTTCGATGAGTTGAAGTATTATTATTATTTTTAAATTACATATATGAAGAGTTATGAAGCATTAAAAATTAAAAATAAAAATAAAAATTAATCATTCAAAAGAGATGGCGAGATTTGATGGAGAAATAAATTGTGTTATAATAGTTTGAGTTTTTATAGTTTTGTCATTGCTCAGTCGTTTTTCTCGATTATGGTGATGGTGATTTTTATAAAGTAATATCATTATAATGATTTTTTTATTTTATAAAATGAGTAGTTTTTAAGAGTGATTTTTTTAACATTTTCTTGTGATGTTTTAAAATCACAAGTTTGATAGGTGAAGTGCCACAATTGTTTTTAAGGGTTTTGAATCTATATGTAGTTAAAATTTAGTTTAAACAACACAAATCAAAATTTTGGCCGCAAATTTTTTCGCAAGATTCCAGCAAAAAATTGCCGGAAACTCCAAAAAATCACACTTAAAAACTAATCCCTTAAAAAACTATTTTTGTTGTACTCATTCACATATTTAACGAACAAATATTAATATTTTGCATTCTAAGATATCCAATCAACGTTAGATTTCAATCATATCGAATTTTATTTCTTGAAATCCATGCATGCATCAAATTAAGTTGAATAATTTTTTTTTGACAGTCGGTAGGCATGAGGATTTTTAAATGATTTCTATTTTTGAAAAATTTGATTAAAACACACACACATAAAAAATTTCAATCAATATACCACAACTAATAAAAAAAATTCCATTTTAAAAATTAAAAAATTTTTTAATTTTTAAAATATTTAGTTTAATATATTTTTTTCCGAAGACTTTAATAAATTTGATAAAATTTGTTTAAAAATTTCAAAACTAAGTGAAGTCAAAACTTTTTTAGCTACAAGCAAAAACAATATAACTTGTTTTCAGGTATAATAATATTTGGCACATGATGTAAAGGAAAATTGTAGGATATACATATATAAAACAAGTGCTACATAGTAGCTTTTCTCTGCCCCTTTTAAAATAATAGTGAAACTATTTGATCATTATTGTGATATATTAAAAGAATTAGTAATTATGTTTTGAAATGTAGTTGTAAAATGTATTTTTGGGTAGGATTTGTTTCAATCTTTTTCAGAATATTAAAAATTATCATTTAATATACATTTTAATTTAAAAAATTAAGAAATAGTACAATGTATTATTTATAGATAGTTATTTGTAGTATATAGTTTGTTTGTGATGATTTTTGAAATATTAAATGTTATAACTATATTAAGTAAATATAGAATGGTAAACATATT